>CM032630.1:18996721-19078801 GCA_019097785.1 Fraxinus excelsior
GATCAAGAAAGTCAAGACACAAGTCGACAAACAAACAAATCAAGAAATGCACATCAAGCTCCTTAGACTTAGCTCTTAAAATGTCTTTATGATTATATGTAAAGGTAATACATTTTTATACTTGGCAATGCAATGTAATATGCTCAAAGTCATAAAAACCTTCTATACAAATATTTTTTTACAAAAATATATGTTTTTCAAAAGTGAAATCAAAACACATTTTTAAATTATGCTTAACATCTTGAAAAACATTGTTTTAACGTCTCTCCAAATCCTACATTGATACGAAATTAAAAGAGGTCGTTTCGGGCCAAAACTGGCTGTACCGGACGTCCGGTAAAACAGTTTTTTGCCCAACGGTCATTTTTCCAACGTTCCATTTTTCTGACAAAATTTAAGGGATATATGACCGTCCGGTATTTACCGGACGTCCGGTAAATGCGTCCGGTAAGACAGATTTTTTTGACCGTTTTGATGCTATATATACCTTACTATTCCTTCACTTTAAACTATCCTTTTGAGCAAAAAAGTGAGACATTTATTGATCTTATTCATACTTTCATTATTTTAGAAGATCAATAACATCAAATTCTTGAGAAACTTTTTGAGCAAATTAATCTCGTGAAAATCTTTGTTCAAATCAAAAAGTTTGTCATACCAACACTTTGAGCTAAACTCATTGCCAACTATAAGAAGTGTTTGCCTCTTCTCTTCTTGTCATCAATCTTGATTCTATTATTCATCTAGAAGAGAAGTTAGTAATTTGTATATTCATTTGTGAATTGAGGGTTGTGTTGAGGTCCCGAAAATCTCAACGTTGTAAAGGAACGGTGCTCCTTGGTTGTAAGTCACCGGAAGCTTTGTAAAAGGTTGGATTGCACCACAAGCCAATCAACATAGTGAAAAAGGCCTTGCTCGTGACGGAGAGCTCGGTAACGGGGGACGTAGATCATTGTGTTGGATCGAACCTCCATATCATATCATTTGCATTCTCTAACTCTTTTACTTAACGTTATCATCTTGTGCAAACTTATTTCCCTTACTTACGTATCTATTTGCATTTATATTGGTTTATTATTATTCGTGTGAACATTAGTTTTTAAATCTTATATCACTATCGAAAAAGTTTAAAAACCAATTTACCCCCCTCTTAGTTAGCCAATCTTGGGCTTTCAGTTTAATGGTCTAGCAGTTTCACAATTCAATTGCATATAACAAATCAAAGAATTTCAATTTCTAAACCAGTAAATCCTATCTCACTCATCTCTCTCGCTGCACACTCAACCCCTACCTCCTGCCCCATGAGGTTTAAGATCATAGGAGGTTATGTCTGATAAAGATAAGAACTGTTCTATTTTTCAATTTGATGCACAATGTCAAACCCTTCTTATTTGTGCGGTTATTCATTGATTTTGCTCATACTTATAAAGGGCCAGCACTCAGCAAAGGACCTCGTTAAGCAAGATCTACAAGCTGCTGTTAAGGAAGTTGTCACTTCTGTTCTTCATTCGTTTGGACTTCACTTTGATGAGAATAGGCAATGCAGCCAAACACCTTAAGTCTAGTGTAATCTGCAGACTTATACCATACCATAATTAGAGATGGCAAAAAAACCCGCCCCGCCCCGAATGGGGCGAAAAAAACCCGCCCCGACGGGTTGACGGGGCGGGGCAAGGGTGCCCCGCCCCGCCCCGTTAAAAAAAAAAAAAAAATTTGAACGTTGTTTGTTTAATTTTGGACATTGTTTATTTTCATTGTTTGGTTTGGATATTGATATTGATATAATTATTTTAAGTATTATTTGCTTTGGATTATAAAATTTTGAATTGTATTTAATTGGAAATTTTTGGTTTAAAAAAAAACTAAATGGGGCATTAAACGGGGCAAAAATCCGCCCCGCCCCGTCAAAGGCGGGGCGGGGCGAGCGCGGGGATTGGCGGGGTGCCCTTCCCCGAACCCGCCCCGTTGCCATCACTAACCATAATTCTTCAGGGACTAAAAAGTCAATAGCACTTGATATACTTCTATTTATAAGATAAGTGCCAGTTTTTAAAGCTTTGCCCGCAAAAGCTTGGAAAGACCAAAATTAAGCAACATGCACTTGATTTTTTTTTTTTCAATAAAGTTATATTCATTCTCTCAGCAACACCATTTTTCTAAGGGGCGTATGTTACATTTCTATGCCTTCAAATTCTAGATTCTTTACAAAAAGAGTCAAATTCAATGTTACAAAATTCAAGGCCATTATCTGTCATAACTGCTATGACTTTCTAGTTGATTTAATTTTCAATCATCAATTTCCATTGTTTAAAATTTTGGAAAGTATCTGATTTTTATTTCAAAAGAAAGGTTCATATTTTCCTTGAAAAATCATCTACTAAGTAGATAGAATCTTAATCCATTTAATGTATTTACAGATATGAGACTAATCCAAAATAGATGTGGATTTATAAATTCTAGATTTGGAAGGTAATCTGTTTTGTTTTCCAATGACACATTTTTCACAAAAGTTTATCTTTTCAATATTACCATTTCCAAAACATCCAAGTTTATTAAGGATAATCAGACCTGTTTCACTAATGTGGCCAAGTCTTATATACCAGATTAAAAACTTATCAGAAATAGAACTTGCAGTTGCAGAATGGTAACCAACTAAAAGTTCAACCTGCAAGGTGTAGATTCTGTTTATCATGGGAGAGGAGATGATTTATTTTCCATCAAGATTCAATTTTGTAAAATCTTTGTTAATCCTTATATATTCATTGTAATTCACCTAAGGAAATTAGATTTCTTTACAATTCAGGCACATATCTAGTGTTATTCAGTTCAAGAATATGATTATTTTTCAGCCAAGTATTTAATTTTTCAATCCTTTTATCTAACAACTCATGTCATTGCCCATCTGAACTTGTCCCCCATTGAGATCAACAAATTCAGTAAACCGTTCTTTTATAAGGCACATGTAGAAAGTGCACTAAGAATCAAGAACTTATTCTTGTAGATTTCTTTTGCTTGTATTGACAAGGACAATTCCTTATATATCAAATTCATTTTTGCAGACAATAGCTGCAAGACCATCAGAATTATTTCTTTCATATGAGATATTTTCTTGAAACATTTTTTTATGGAATGACTAGTTTTTCCACAATTATAGCATTTCTTGACTTTGTTCTTAAACTTCATTTGATTCTTCTTCTTGTCTTTGAATCTAAAATTTTGAGTTTTACCTTTCTTATAAGAGTTATAATTAAACAAATTATTTCTTTTGTTTTGGTTCAATTTTCCTTTAATATGTACCCCTTCACCAATTTTAAAATCTTTTAGCTCATATTTTAGTTCAAATTCTCTATTCCTCAAAGCAAAGAGAATATCATCAACAAATGTTCCTCTCTCCCATATTACAAAGCATTTCTATTCCATGTATTTTCACTCAAGGAATTCAATAGGGCAACACTTTGTTGATCATCTGATGGTTTCTCATCACAGTTAGCTAAGTTTTGAATCAGTTTTGTGAATCTATCAATGTTATCTTCTAGGGTGGAGGAAAAATCAAACCTAAAGTTATAGAATTGTCTCAAGAGGTGGCATTTATTAGGCATAGTCTTAGCTATATAAAGTATTCCAAACTTAGCCCAAAGAGTTTCAGCAGTAGTAGTTTCACCAACTTCTCTTATCACACTATCAGATAGGTGTAAGAAAATAAAACTCCAAGCAACCTCATCTAACACTTTTCTCCTATAAGCACTAATTAGTATCCCAAGTTCCATAAAGGGCAGAAGAACATCTCTATTGCAACAATAGAGCTCTCATTTTCTAGTGCAAGAGACTAAAGTCTCTAATACCATTCCAAATTTCAACTTCAAATTTGTGTGCATCAGACATATTGATAGATAAGATAACAATAACAAAAGTATACAACACATAGTATATTTGATTCAAGTAATGTGATAGAATTACAGGATAAACAAATATCAGGATAAAGCAAGAAAATAGATTCAAGCGTACTTATCATGCAATTTACATAAGATTGTAAAGCAGGTTATATAATTGAAGTATACAATACATAACATTTATAACAGCAAATTGATGATCAAAATAGTCAAGATATTATCATATATATGATTGTCAATTTGTTAAGTTTAAGGAGTGATAATCACTTAATCCACTAATCCCTCGAATTTCCAGATTCTCACAAGAGATCTTGGACAAAGGGAAGTAAAGGCAGATTATTTACTTTAATAACCAAAACAATGTATTACAGAACTAACTTAATAACAACAAAATTAAGGAGAGAGTAAGAAGATTATGCCAGAATCTAAAATCTCAAAACTTCAGAAAGAAGTGAGCAATTTAAGAATATCACAATTGAACCAAGAATTCTAATTGGTGCAAAGGCACCTAACAAGTCAAAAAGACTCAGCAGAACTCAACAGTGAGTCAAGAAATCAATAGGAATCAGAGTGAGGCAACTCAACTCACCAGAACTCGGTACGATTTACAAGTACTACCAAGACTTGGTAATGACAGAATCGCCAGAGCTCAATAGAAAACACCAAGATCAGAGGCAAGTTAAAAAGATATTTAAGAGGAAAAACAAATTTAGCATCAAGAATAGTAGAACAAAATATTAAAAAGATCCAACTAAAAGTTGAATTGAAGGTAGATCAACAAAGTACCTTTCCCGAAAAACCAATTGTTTTCACAAAAACTTTTAAAAACTTTCAGATTTACAATGAACAACGATTTTTGAAAAACTAGGGTTTTTAGAAAACAAACTCGCACATGTTGGTCCCAAAACCGTTTGTAATAACCCATTTTAAACCTAAAAAAAGTTGCAAGAAAGTAAATCGCATAAATAAAGATTAACAAGAACACAAAGGATTTTTTGCCACAAAAGCCTGGATATTCAACTTTCAGCCTTATCACCCGTTGAGCATCTACAAGTAGATATAGCTCTAGATCCACTATAATTGACCAAGAATCATTACAGAATGTATAAAGAAATCAATAAAAGTTTTCTATCGCCCCTCTAATATTATAGCGAATATAAAAATCTCTCAGATTGCACATTAAATACAACCAAAACAATCTCACAAAAGATTAAATATATTGAGCACTAAGAAGAATATGGAACTCAGAGAGAAATCCTAAAAAAATCGTTCAAAATATCAATCAACCCATGGCGATAGAGACGTGTTAAGTTAAGTATCAAAACCAATAATCACACAAATCCAACACTGTGAGATGGCTATCTGATTACATATATTTATCCTTGCATCTTTATGTTCTATTGTTAGAATTGAAACATTAAATGTAAATTTGAAGATTTCATGTTAGTTGCGATAATTGATTTACGAAGTATAATGATGGATAAAAGGCAGACTTTTAAGCGACATGTTCTTGTGGCTATCCAACATGAGTTACCATTTTATTATTTGCATTTAATCTTTGCAATTTAAACGAAGTTATTGATGGCATTGTTCTTCCTCTTCAGAATTAATTATTACTCTTAATTATCTTTATTATTAGAATTATTAAAATTGTGATGTCGTGGGAGCACTCGTTTACAATCCTCTAATTTTCTCATGTTTGTATGCCGGTTTTAAACAAAATGATCGGCCATGAAATGGTGTACCCGTAAAATCACAAGTATAAGCGAGCACTTTTGACGCAGCGCAAAACGAAGAATTAAAGCAAAAACCTTAAGAATACAAATCTGGAATCTACTAGAGAAAGAAAGATAAACTCAATTTGTTTTATTAATTCAAAAACTGCCTAAAACAAAGAATTAACCCTTTATTTATAAGGGTTTACACGAAAACCTAGTTTAAAAGAACTAAAATTGCGAAGAATTTGAATTAAAATAAATGTTGAAAACAGCACTTAAATTTTAAAAGCAGATTTCGAATCAAAAATGAAAAAGGTATTATGGGTTCAAATCTAAGCTCGAATGTCAAATATGCAATTTACCATTTTGCAATTTTTGGTCCAAATGTTCCTTAATCCACTCGGTCATTTGTTCTACACCAACTTCAGATCAAGATATATTTTACCTTTGTCAACTATAACCCTTGTTGTGAACACTACCCAATACTCTGGTTGGTCACGTGGTTCTCTTGTCTTCTATCGTGTCAACAAACCTCAAGAGTTTAGCAATTGGTACAAGCATTGGATGACCTTCTGGATATTGACCAAACTTGATTTTAATAGTAGGGGTCTGTGCGCGCTTTCAGGCTGATCCCAAGGAATCACACCTGAGTGTCGTGCGACGTATTATTAGATATGTCAATGGTACTGTTGATTATGAGATCATGTACTCTAGGGACTCTAATCTTGACTTTGCTGGTTATTCTGATGCTGATTGGGCTGGTAATGCCGATGATAGAAAGAGTACTTCTGGATATTATTTTTATATTGGTACTAACCTCGTTGCTTGGATGAGTAAGAAACAAAATTCTATCTCATTGTCCACAGTCGAGGCCGAGTACATTGCGGTAGGAAGTTGTTGCACTCAACTGCTTTGGATGAAACAGATGTTAAGTGATTATAGGATTGAACATGGTACTATGACTGTGTTTTGTGATAACACTAGTGCTATTAATATTTCTAAAAATCATGTTCAACACTCTCGAACTAAACATATTGACATCAGACATCATTTTATTCGAGAGCTTGCGGAAACTCAAATTGTAAATCTTGAACATATTTCTACTGAAAACCAATTAGTTGATTTGTTTACTAAACCTTTGGATGGTCTTCATTTTGAATCTCTTCGAACAGCTATTGGTGTTTGTGTACCTCAGTGACTGAGTCTTTTTTATGCATGCTCGTATTCTACTGTTGTATGACATTTTGTTATGCATGCATCATATTTCTTTCCTTGTTCTCATGCATTTTATTTTATATTTTGTGCTTTATTTGAATTTTTATGTTTTGTGTGCTTGGTGCATTCATGTTTTTATTCGAAAAACAAACAAAATCGTTTTCTTTTATTGCTATAGTTTCAAGTTTTGCTTAAAAAAAAAAGGAATAAAAAAACAAGTACATCAAAACCTTTGAGAACAAATAGAGTTTAATTTGGAAATTGGTTTACAGCATAACTTACACTACACTTGATTTTGTTGGTTCTAATCAAGAGCGAGTTTATTTGGTGAGCTATAATATAATTTTCATTGCTAGCTTAGGATGTTTATGGAGTATTTAATATAGGTCTATTCATATATCAACTGCACTGCACACACACTATGATCTTGACAGTGAGACTCTACCGCATATGTGAGATTTGGGATGGCTATCACATGTTGGTAGGGTGACTTTGAACATGAATTGACCATTTGTATTGGACCTAAGCTCGAAATGATCCCTGCATGAATCAATATCTCTCTGAAAAAGTTATAAGGGACTCAATATCTTAATACTTCTTTTTGGAGCCTACGTGACTTGAGTAATTAACCCTGTGGGGTTTCTCATAACCTGGTGACTATGGTCATCTGACTTGGGTTAACCGGTCTAAAGCTAGTTATAGGGGTCATGTTAGTCGCTTAATAGAAAGGAGCCTGCACTTAAAATGAATAAATATATGTGAGCATTCCTTTTGAAATTTGTGATAAAATAAAATAAAAAAACAAAACAAAATAAAATTTTATGTGCTGTAAGTCAGGGGAGAAAATAATCTTTCATTTGTAGGTTCTAATGTGCTATACGGTTTGACTTTCATAAGTAGAAGACTATACTTATTAGCAGTGATGTTTAGCATATCATTTCTTACAAATTTAAGGTTTAGAGTTCTACTATCAGAGGATTAGTGACACTTATCACATATGAGTCACTTATATCGTTTATTCCATGAGTACTTTAAGTTAGAATTGTAGGAAAGTTTACAGTTCACTTCATATACTTGTGATTGCTTATACTTATATTATTGAGATGTTGTGTAATTTTGATTTGTCCCTTATCATTTTGTAACAAAAAGGGGGAGAAAATTTTTTTGAGTTGCAAAAGTGATTTGTTATCATATTTTGTGATTTGCAATTTATGTCTTGAGGGGTCATTGGGGTCATTCTCACTCATATGCTCGAGTCGTATCTGCTAAAGTTTTGTTAAGTGCCTCTAATTAATAGTAATTGAAAATAAAGGACTACCCATTTCTATTTAGAGAATTCTATTATGCATCATGCCAACATCAAGTTCTCCATGTTACGATTGGCTATGGTCAGAGCCTAACATTTTTCATATAATAATTTTTGAAAGTGCAATATATGAATAATTGCCCAACTACAGTGCACTGATATGGATATTATAAAATGCTAAGAAGAACCCTTATAAATATCTTAAGCCCTAACTTGTGATAACGCATTTTATTAACTATCAATTTGATTGAACTATTTTCTCAGCATTATGGGGAGAAATAGATAAATTATCTTCTGATGGATGTAATTACAAGTTTCTATTTTATTAGCTCGACAACATATGAAATTGGATATGCATATAATAAATGTAATTATAGCCAACTTATCTTGTAAGGTTTTCATACTATCCTTGAAGGATTTTATGCTTAAAGTATTTAATTCAAGTGATATCATCATGGGAGAGTAAATACGTCTTGTATTCTTTTTCTCTTGACCATGGTTTTGTCCTATTGGATTTTCCTGACAAAGTTTTTAATGAGACAACTTTTATAGTATACTCAAAAGAATTATTACTCTTGTATTCTTAATTTTTCCCTATAAATATAGGGTTTTGATTCTCAATAAATACACAAGTATTTTGATTTCTCTACTTTTTTCTCTCTATTTTATAACAAAAACATAATTTTGATTAACATTTTAAAATATTGTTAACATGCAAAAGTCAAGCTTGATCCTTTTCAAGTCATTTAGAAGTTGTTCTCTTTGTATTTCAGTTTTATGTTTTGAGTTTTAAATTCATTTTGGATTTTGTGTTTTGATTGTCCATTTTGGAATTGTTGAAAATATGTTCTTTTTGACATTTTGAAAAATTGTTTTGAAAATACCAAAAAAAAAAAGCTTTTTGAAAATTTTGGCTTGATTATAACTGAAAACATCCAATCGTTTTGAGTTTTCTTTTTAAATTTTTAACTTGTTTTCAAAAATAGGAAAGATAACGCGTTTTCAACGTTTTGAAAAATCGAAAATAGAAAACGGTTTGAAAATGGTAAAGAGAACATGCCACTAGTTTTTCTTTCAAGTTTGAGCTAAATAGAGCACAGAGCGAGTGTTGGAATTACTCATGCAGACTAACATAATCATTAATTCCCTCGGTACATATAATATATACGTATGTAAAGGACAAATATATTGTTGAGTACTACATATGTGGTATTATATAATTGTCCATTATATGATGGACTTAATTAATTTTATTGGACAGTCACGAGACTCACGGATTTATCTTTCTCTTAATTAATGTTTTAGTTAGTCTATTGAAACTAAATAACTCGGATTACCGTCGGGTTTTAGGTCATAGGCTTTGAGCATATTTTGAATATGTTATATAAAGTACAATATACTCTCGTATAGATACATAATCTCGATAAACTTTATTGAAATAAAATAAAGCTATTAATGACTGCATATTTTATATGCTTCGTGGGTAAAGAACCTTAATTTTTAATGGAAAGAATTAGCCAATTTGTACAATCATACTTGACAATTATGGTTGACAACCTTAATGTTGTCAAAATCTGAATTATTGATTTTAAAAATAATTTTTGAAATGGATGAATATGATATTATCAAGTGTTACTCATAATGAACAATCTATAGTGCTGTTTATTGCTAGAAAAGAAACACAAATAGAAGCACAATCAAGGATTTCTGTGAATGAAATGTGGGATTACAAAACTAAAACCAAATTTATATTCACACAGAAAAATAAGTTTACAAATGCTCAAAGATTCTGTTTTATCCGATTACTGCATATTTCCATTCAGAAAACCTGGGTGGCACCACTAGATGCCTCACCCTGCTGTGTCTGATCATCCGACGACAAGCCGTGCCTTGTCGGATCGTACTTTTCTCCATCGCCCCACAATGCATACGCTTCTTCACCGTGCACCGCATCATCCCCAATCTCCAATTCATTTTCCGGCATACGCAATGGTACTATAAATCTTATCACAACACAAATGATCGAAGTCATAACAATGTTCCATCCTATGACGAATCCTCCGCCCACAATCTGTTTAAGGATTTGCACGCCGCCAACGCCGCCATAAACGCCGCCACGCGAGTTTTGGACAGGCAAGAAGAGGGCACAAAGCTCTGGCTCGGCAAAAAGGCCAGTAAGAATGCCTCCAAGGTAACCGGCGACAGCATGGGTGTGGAAAACACCGAGGGTGTCGTCGATTTTTTGGAGAAGTGTCCATCTCTTGTGGACAATCATCATTGTGAACCATGGGACACTCCCTGAGAGGGTGCCCATGACTATTGCAGCCCATCCTTGAACAAGACCTATGAAATGATAAAATTGATTGAATTTCAAATCTTAAGATAGAATTTTATTCATAGATATGGTTTTACATATAAAATTGAAACTCGAGTGATAGATCAACATTGATCACATCTTTTCATTAATTTATTTGTTTGTTCTAAATGTGGACATAAACAATTAAATATTATATGGGAAAGTGTGAACAAAAAATTTCATATCAGTGAGATGTGAAGATGATCTTGATTTTATAAAGGAATTGAACTATCGTACCAATTTTTCAATGTTATTCAAAGTTATAAAAATCAGACATGGTCGATCAATTTGACTTGAGAAATCAGGAGTTTGACCGGAAATCATTAATGATACATGTAAATCAGAATAAAACTCATTCAACCCTTCAATCGACATAGATTGACCATATTTTACGATCATCCTATAATGGTATGTTGATATGAAAATTAACTTATATTTTTTGAATAATTTTGACCTCAGATTGGTCCTCAATTCAATGCCGAGAGTCGATTTCAAAAACATTGATCCCATGACAAAATGAATAGAATGTATTGAGGGGAAAAATAGAAATACCTGCACCAGGAGTGATGCAAACAAGGCCAGTGATCATGCCCTGAACAGCTCCAATAACAGAAGGCTTTTCGAAGAATATGACATCGAGCCATGTCCACACAAGTAGGCTAGTGGCTGCACATATATTTGTATTCAGCACGGCCATGGACGAGTCTATGTTGGCGCTGTATGGATCACCGCCATTGAACCCCGCCCATCCCATCCAAAGCAGCCCTGCACCAGCTAGCGTTAGCAGAATGTTGTTTGGAGGAAATCTCTCCCTATCAATTTGCGATCTTGGACCCACCTGAAAGGAAATTGGATTTTTTTAAAGTAAAAAAATGACAAATTAAAATTTACAAGTATTTTAGTTTATTCGTTTATGACATGTTGGCTAATATATCGGAATAGAACTGGACAAAAATTTAAGAAAATATTTGTGTCTTGTCCAATAATTTGGATAATATAACCGAACAATTTAAGTAATTATTGTATTAGGATAAGACTAATAAGGTCGACGGATGCTATAGAAGACCAAGGCTAGTTACCACGGATTGCCTCAAGTACGATAATCTTTCCTCAATTTACAAGCTAAATTAACATTGAGGAACGGATCCAAAACTGAATTACATGTAGGACTTTTATGTCAAAAAAAATAAAATTACAGAAGACAATATTTTTTTTTTCTTTTACATAAAAAAAATTCAATGAGTTGGTCGGTCCTGCCCCCCGCCGATCCGTTCCTGTTACCTAGAAGTGTCCAAAAGTCCCGAACCGAACCGGATCGAAACGAATCGGAACCGAACCGATTCGAACCAAACTGAATCGAGCGGTTCTTCATAAGTTAAATTTCCGAACGGGTACCCTAATCGAGAACTGATGGGTATGGGTTAGGTCTCGGATCTAGACCAAGAATCGAAGCTAAATAACTTTTTTTTATTGAATTAATTAAATTATTTTATTTTTTCTAAATAAATTAACAAATTAATTAATTAAATCAGATCATTTCATAATTTTAAGCTTTGGGCCTCAATTTTTTAATATGGATCACCGACGTTTTAATATGAATATCTATTTTTTGGTATTGCATTGAATTAATGTTATTCGACAGCTAGTTATTTATATATTTTTGAATTGGACTACGTTAATTTGTAAAAGTTACGAATGAAATGTCATTAGTTATATTTATGTAGTGTTGCTTTAAATGTTAAAAAATTTAATTATGACATGGAATCGAACGGAACCGAATTCGAACGGTTCCATAATTATATTTGGACCCGACGGATCCATTTATTAAATACCCGAAAATTTTGGAACCGAAGCTAAGTGAAGCGAAGCGAACCGACCCACGGGGACAGTCCTACTATTAACACTGAACATATTGACACAAAAAAGTTTATATAATCAAATTATAATTTGACAAATAACAAGGTTTAGCCCCTATTTGACAGGGATTAAAATCTAATTTTTAGTATTTTTAACAAAAGTTGATGAAATGTGTAATTGAAAAATTGTAGGTCTCATAATCTGAATAAAATTAATTGTTAATTTTGACTTTAAATTAAAATTTTAATTTTAATCAATATCAAACCGGGCTTAGCGTTTGATTACAGGATTGCACTAAACATATTCATAAAAATGGGTCCAGAATGTCAACAGGCAACAGCTAAGTGTGAACGGAGAGTAATGGAGAAAATGCAGTCACACACGATTCATGAGACTTTTTACTAGGTTGTTCCAAGCTTTATTTGTCGACCTAAGAAATTGAGCAGGTATGCTATGGGTACCCAAAAAAAAAAAAAAAAAAAAAAATTTAAAAAGTTTGACCAAATTTTTACGTAATAACACTTGACAAATTTATTGATTTTAGAAATAATAATGACAGAAAGTACACCATACGATTTCTGTGGATTATTCAAAATGAGTAATGTTATCTTGCGTTAGGTGTCCTCCTATTTTTTAACTCTGTCACTAAGCTTGTCAGTGTAGCAAAATTTGCATACTATATATCACAATTGATGCTAAAGAGATGTATAATTAAATGAAATACTTATTATTATCTTTCATTGAATTTATCACTCAATGCCACATAGATTAGCGTTGCAGCATCTACGATATTAAATAACATTATTTAAAAAAAAAAATGAGGAGTTTGACAGATACATCAATCAAAGTCGTATAAAAAAATCTAGGAATCTAGCAGAATATTCAAACTTCCACTTTACATTACACGATCAATAACTGAGCTACACAGTATCGAATTAAAATAAAATTAAATGGCCTAATATTATCGAAAACATTCTGTGAACAGTTCATAAAGAGCAAAAGAAGATAGTTACTGACCCAGTATGCGGCTGTGAAGCCAGCAATTCCTGATGAAAGGTGAATGACATAGCCACCGGAATAATCCATGACGCCCCAGTGGAACAAGAACCCGCCGCCCCAAACGCTGAACGCTACCACCGTGTAAGAAAAAGTTAACCACAGCGGCACAAACATCATCCATGCCTTAATATTCATCCTCCCTAGCAAAGACCCGGCGAGTAAAATAAGCGTTATAGCAGCAAAAACGCACTGAAACCATACCATTGACGCCATGGGGTAGTACGGCGTGGCCATATCGGTTTCCACCGTTCCGTTATGGAAGTGATGTTTGGTGGCTGGCAGCACCGCCTGTTTGATCAAGAATTTCTGGCCTAAAGCGGGGCCGGCCTTGCCCCAGAAAGGGAGGAGCTCTTCGCCGAATGACATCCTGTATGCCCAAATGGCCCAGCAAAGTACGACGGCGGCGAAGGCGTAGAGAGCCATGAAGGCAGAGTTGACGGCCCATTTCTTCTTGACTATGCTGCCGTACAGGATTACGAGGCCGGGGACGCTCTGGAGGCCGACGAGGGTGGCGGAGGTCATTTGCCATGCGTTGTCGCCTTTGTTTAACCAGTCCGGTACTGCAGCAGAGGTGTAGGCCTGGTAAGCTGTCGGCACCACCGTGGAATTTGCCATTGTCGTGGCACTTTCTTTATGGGCTATACTATCTAATCGAATATGAAGATAGTATAATGTTTCGAGTCATGCAAAGACTTTGATTTTTATAGAAGGTTTGTGTGATTATTATTTTTTTGAAATATAATGTGTTAAAGATAGGGATAATTTTCTTGGTTTCAGTCAAATAACTAAACTATGTAATTATTTTAATTGATATGTTACATTTTGTTGCTACTACGAACGGGATATGCTTGCGTTGAATTTAACAAATCTAGTAGCTAGTACGCAAGATTTTTAAATATCGGACTGAATTCCAGTAAAGTTGGGAATTGAATTTTTGATTATTTAGTGAAAGAATCGTGCTCATCCACTTTTACGTTGAAATCAAGTTTGTCCAATGCCAAAAACTTCATCCATCTCGACATTCCATCGAGACCTTAGCAAGTTAAAAGTTTTAGTAACGATAAGATACATTGATATCTAGAATGGAATAACTGTAGATTGAAATCATGTTTCCCCAACCATGGCGACTTCATCCACATCATTGTTAAAACCACGCATACAAATCTCGTTAGTTTAAATTTTTAGTAACGACAAGTTACACGGTGACCTTATTTGAACTATTTATGAAGGTTGGGGATTTGATTGAAATATATAAAATTAACCTATTGAAAATCTATAATATATTAAATATCACATCAAGTGAGAATCATTTTTTTTTTTTTTTACAATTTTAATCTCACTACAAATCAATATTTTGATAATACCTTACTTTTCGTTTTTTTCAATATGTAGCTTGTCATATCTGAATTTCATATTATGAATTCTCAATTAATTAACATTCACATTAATCTATAGGTTCTATACTCACTTAATCTTGATCTACATGAAGAATTATTATAGATAGATTTACTTCTATACATATATCTATGAATTTTTGACTTGATGAATCTTGATCTTCTATACATATATCTATGAATTAATCTAGAATCTAGAACAACATATTTTTCAATAAAATAATATTACACGCAAATTCGATTTTTTTTTTCAACCACACATTCTATCAATCTACTATTCTAAAATTGATCTTTCAACCATAATGCATATCAAACTAGCTCATATTTTATGTTTGACTTTTCCAAAATGTAATTAATTGGACAACTGTAATTGGACGATGTAGATTGGCGGAATCAATCACGATAAATTATGCTACCGTGAGCTGAGAGGGAAAGATTCTCCGAGGAATCTTCATTTTCCTTCCAATAGACAGATACAAGTTGACCACAAATAAAATAAAATAATACTAAAAAAATTCTTTTCACTGACGTTATGCTGATCGTGGCTAGTGATATAACCATTGAATTCAATGGTGAAGTCATGACTCGTGAAAATCTAATTTAAGTCCCGTTTGGTACGCATTAAAATTTTTATTTGTATTCTTTTACTCATTTTTAACCACACAGTTTTCAATAAAATAATATATTTATCCCATCAATAACTTTCCTTTTTTTTAATAACATATTCTCTATCAATCTACTATGCTAAAATACGTTTATTCCAAAAATGATATGGCTCAAACACACCCTAAATAACAAAATTTATTAAAAAAATATATAATAATATTAAAAATATAAATCAAAACTCAATATAAAAATTATTTTCAAATTTCAGCATGTGTCCGAGAGAAATTTTTACAATCCAAAATCAATTTTTCAGTCAAATCAAGTGGTCCCACTTGCTGAACCATTTCGCGTGTTCTTTTTAATTTGAACGAAAAATGACCCTTTTATCCTCCATGGGTTGTTGAGACGTGTAATAAGAGGGGTGAAATGGGGAAATGGAGTGTAAATGGTTATCTTAACTATTACAAGCTATCAGACATTTTTTATTAAAAATTTTATCAACGGTCCAATTTTTAATTTGCAATGGTTGAAATTACCATACCTATCACGCCCAGACAGACTCTCAGTGGGATCGAGGGTTCCTAGCCCCTACCTTTCTCCGCCACTTATCGAGGTGGGAACGGTTAAAAAAAAAAAAAATTATATATATATATATATATATATATATATAATATATATAATATATATATATATATATATATATAATATATATATATATATATATATATAGTGCCTATTTAACGGAATGTTGTTTTTAACGGAAAACTAACGGAATTTCTTGATTTAACGGAAAAACTAACGGAATTTTTTTAATTTAAAAATCTTTTGACTCCATAATTGGGCTTCAAAATTTACAATTCTAAAGCCCATGTAGAAGTATGGGATGTCGTGCTCATTTTATAGATACACTTCTCTCCAAAGATTTCATAAACTTCCAATGTGGGATTGTGCATTTTATATATGCTCTTAACTCCAATAGTTTTATAAATTTTCAATGTGGGATAGTGACAAAAAAAATGTTAAAATGCTCATCAAAATCATTTTAAAATGTATGTCTAATTGACTAATTTGATTTTAAATTACAACTAATTAAATTGTAATGTTCACTTTCATTCTTTCATTTATTTAATTTTCAAATTTAATTTAAATTGCACTTGATTATTAATATATTAATGTTAGATATTATTTTTTATAAGTTTAAAATATTTTAATTTAACAAAGTAAACTATTTTAACATATTTATTTTTAATTTTTAGTGTTGGGACTAATTGTAGGATATATAATGAATCTAATTTGTAAAGATAGATTTACTTTAAATTATTTTTATGTATTTATTGCATTCGGTTCGACCCCAGTTGAATTCCCACAAACTTTACGTCGGAATCATTCTCGATTGTGAATCAAAATCCTTCATCTCCATTTTCAGATATCGGAATTATCAAATCCACAAACTTTTCGTATAAATCCTATGATTAATGCTCATGTTTAGTTCCTTAATTAATAAAAAAAATTAAAATTCTCCTAACACTATTTAGCAATATTATAGTATTATATTAAATGTTTAGTAAGTATTATTTTTAAATATTAGATGATTTTATGATATAGCAAAAAATCTATTTTTTTTTATAATATAGAAAAAAAACTATTTTTTTAAAATAAAAATATATTTAATGTCTTAAAAATAATTAAAATAATATTAAAAATACGAAACGTATTATGACGCTTATTCTTCGTATTGACACGCCTAAACTTGTGATTCTTAAAAAAATAAAAAAAAAAAAAAAAAGAAAAATATCTCAACATCGACATCTCGCAACGCATTACGTCTTTTAGAACATTATTAATAAATGAATGGAAAATGCAAAAAACTTTGTACTACTACATTTTAGTCACTAGGAAAAATGAAACTAAAAAAACAAAATGGATGTGGATATTATCAATTTAAAAATGCTAATAGTTTATTTGGTAAGGTACATTGAACTCAATGAAGAAAAAATATTTATTTATTTAGTTTTGTATTATAATGTTATCTATTATTTTATTATGTATAAAAAGTTCATGATTAAATACAAAATTTAATATAATATAATAGTACGAAACACAAACTTATACATTTTAATTTAGAATTTAACACTATTCAAATTAAAATTAATATATCACAATGTGTAATTATTTATCAATTACATAAACATTACATCATTAATTATTTAATGAACCAAAAAATTATATATAACTAAGCAAACGTGCATTGCACGTTGCTTAAACCTAGTATATATATATATATTAAATTGTTACTATTAATATTAGAATATTTGGAAATAGATTTTTTTATAAACACTACCTTGAAATTTATGTTTTGTGTTGATCCAAAAGATTCTAAAATCTCAAACTTCAAAGACATTTTTTTCCCCGAAATCGACAAATTTTTATTAATTCACCAAGAAAAATAGTTGTACCCTCTTCAATTGTCATAAATATATATATGAACCCTATTCGTCCAAGCCAAAAATACAAGTCCCATCTGGCAAGAAAATAGAGCCAAATTTCTTTGCCCACCGAAATGGAGCCATCAACTGTGACCTATGAAGCAAACGTTAAATTCATTTAATATTTCTGGGACAGCTGGAAATTTTATAGGTTTGGTTTAAAAAAAAAAAGAAAAAAGAAACGTATTTTGTAGTGTGCCGAAAAGTCGTCATGCTGCAAATGTCATTACGGATAGAATGATTAGCTTTTGAACTTTTACGTTATTCTTGGTCAGTTTTTCCCTTTTACAAGTGTGTTATGTGGTTTAATTTAAATAAATAAAAAAAAAGGTTCATTAAGAGAAGTGTGTATACATTTATGTTGTGCCGTAATTTCTTTTTTCAACACAAAAAAACAATCAAATAGTATTAAAGAATTTTATTACACAAAGAAAGGAGAGAATTTGACGAGTATAAATTCCAAAATTTCGAATTAAGGAGGATTGATATAGATAGTAGATCGACTCAATGGGAGAACTTGATACGAAGAGGTTCTTATATTAGTTGTACATTAATTTGAAGAAACTTGCAACTTGGTCAAATCACAAAACAGATGAGAGGAGAGTAATGTTCATTATCCCTTGTATTTCATGCAATATGTAGTTGTGACTAGCAAAGAATGCAGCTATAGGAATGGAAAAGTCCATCGCCGAGGCTTATGGTCGGCACAAACTTCCATCAATAAACATAGACAATCACCTCATCAGACATTTCAAGTAAATATACACAAGGATTCTCAAACTGGCTCTGATAGTACTGATTGGTTTCAAAAAAGTGCATATGAGCATGAAAATCTCGTAGGGATTTAACCAAGTTATTTTTCATGTCAAGAGGACTATTTTGAACTTGTTCTTAAACTTCAATGATATCCCATTAGTATTTTATATATTAAATTATCCGTTTCAAGAAAAAGAAATGAGTTTAAAATAATTCTTTTAAGGGATAATTGCAGCAACGATACTAAACTTTTCATTTAGTAGCAGACTTTACATATACCTTTTATTTCTGTCACTCACGGTACCAAACCTTTCCAAAATTCGTAGGTGGAGTTCGTTCAGATGGATTTCGTCATATTAGCCATTAGTTGACCTCAAAATCTGGAAAATTGATAATTTTGATCAGTTGGGTAATGGTAAAATTGTCTATTCCAATTTAACTTAAAATAATTGAAATAATTAAATTAAAAAATGCTTTCATCTTCCTCCATTCTCCACCCCACCCATCAGACCATCTCACCCTCTACCAACCACAACCAAATCCGCCTTCTGCCCCCAAACAAATTAGGCACCAGTATTTTCTTCCTTATCCCTCCACTTTTGCCGCCACACAACACCTTCCATATGGTTTCTTACTGCAACAAATTTGTACATTTCTCAAGCACAAAATTATTGACGCGTATGCCCTCTTGAGATTATGAGTATAAGAGAATGAGCACAAATGGGTAATGAAAGAATTGGTACTAGGAAAATAAGAACAATTTGTGAGAGTCTAAATGACTTCCATGCATCGTCTGTGGTGCGATTAAAAAAAAGGATTTCCTAGTAAGGAATTTTGAGGCTAGATTTTCTTGGGTTTCTTGTTGTATCGCACCGGATTTTATTGACTTCAATTTTAGGGTGTTACCGATATCATATCAGAAATATTTAATTGAAAATTTAAAACTTTTAATTCATTTGAACATTTATATATTGAATCAAATAGAGTCACGAAATCTAGAACATTTAATGAAAGTAAAGAAAACACAAACTATCATAACATAATTTATTATTGAATATTTTTCCGAAAATTATACTTGGCAACCTGCGCACCATTTAGCCACCATCCACGTTTGTCAATCTAACCTGAAATGTTAAGATTTTAAAGCAATGAGTAATTTAAACTAAGTAGGATACGTGCGTCCAAAATAATGTAATAAGTTTTTAAACATAAATTTACAACATTCCATACCATCATTTCATCAAGAGCAACCGAAGATCAATCGAATACTCTAACACATTTCTGTGCAACATATTGAGAAAACTCGAAGGAGATCTCACATTTCATTTCATTTCATTAAGACCCACATGTCAATTACATTTCGTGAAATAAATTATGTATAAAAAATGATAACATTGCAAGGACATCAACTTGTCCGTAGTATCCTACCTCATTTGATAATAGAATTGTTGGAAGAAAGTAAGAAATTCACGTTCCCAAAACCTTTTCGATGTTGTCGTGTCTATGTGATAAGAAAGATGTCGAAATTATATTGTATAATAAAACATGAGTTAACTAATGATTGCCAAACACAAAACAAAATTTTGGATACCTTATAGATTTAGGATTAATTCTGCTTCAACGTGGTACCAAACCCAATGCAAAAGTTGTATATATATGGGCTAAGTCCTTAAATCTAGTGGCACCTAATTAGGTGTAATTGGTGCTAATTACATAATAAAACTCTTCCTTAAACCTAATGGCATAAAATTAGGCATAAATGGTGCTAATTATAAGACACGTTTTTACCTATAATATTAACCTATTTAAATCCTTAAAATCATTTTCTTCCCTACCAATCTTCACATGACAAAAATATCCCTATCAATTTCGAAAATCAAGACAAATAAAAAATATTAAACTAAACCTAATTGACAACTCCCATCAATTTTCCAAGATCAATGCAATGAAAAAATAAAAATAAAGAGATGATTGACAACTTTTCCATCACTTTAGCACACGTGTTTGACTCATATATTATTATTATTATTATTTTTAAATCATTATATAAAAGAAACCAATCAATAACCACCCATACACGCGTCACCATCACCCCTATATTAATTCATTAATCAATTTAACTAAATTATGATTTAGAATAATATTTTTCGACTCCGATAACTTGGACCTCGCTTATCCGAATTAGCTTTTTCTTGAACCTAATATGTACAATTAATTACGAGCTATATAACAAGACCAATATTGATATATTTATCATTACTCTATCAATATTTAAATATTTGGCTCAAATAAAATTGAATTTAATGTACGTTACTCTAGTCCACCAACTTTCAAAATATGAAATGTAGTAGATGAAATAAATAATTTTATTCTGTAAATTTTTGAGGTTTTACACTTGTAAAGGTTCTTGGGATTTTGTGGTTCTTTTTTACTAGCTTTTGAGGTAGAGTTGGGGAAAGTGAGAGCGTCGATGGTTGTTAATTTTGAGGTAGTGGCAACTAGGTGGGTGTGGTTTTTGTTTTAGGGTGAAAGGGTTGGAGAAGAAGGAGATGGGTGGGTGGTTATGGTTTTTTAATTTTGATTTTAATAGAGAGAATGTGCTATGTTACTCATAGGATAAATTGAAGGCTATACGTGACACTAAGTAAACTACGTGGCAAATCATTTGGGGGACCACGCCTTATGCAACGGGGAGGACGACCCGTTGTGTAGAGACGACGCCTTCTCCCTCACAAGACGATACTGAACCTACCTCTTTTTGTGTAGACCCCATGTAAGAACACGTCCGATAAGGCAGTTGCTAGATCTTTAAACAGATCTTGTGGTGAATGATGACAAGACAACTTACTGTCATTGCCGTCGCCACCATCCTATTTGGTTAAATCTAAAGTACGAACTAGGTTTTATGGACACAAAAGTGGTAATAGCATTTAAAGCTAGGAT
The DNA here is from genome assembly GCA_019097785.1 of Fraxinus excelsior. Taxonomy (NCBI): domain Eukaryota; kingdom Viridiplantae; phylum Streptophyta; class Magnoliopsida; order Lamiales; family Oleaceae; genus Fraxinus; species Fraxinus excelsior. The sequence goes on from CM032630.1 coordinate 19,018,308, forward strand.
TTATTGATGTATATGACAAGAAATGGAAGTCATTTGGATGAGGCCACATGCACTATTATTCGATGGACTCCATTCATTTTGCGCAACTATAAAAGCTCTCGCTCAATGCTATTGAAGGATAATGCAAGTTTGGGCTATTAACGTGATATTCTTGCTACATACATTTTCAGCTAGCTACTCCCAAGCCGACCCCCTTTTTGATTGATTGGAGGCTCATGTTCAAAGCTATCCCTTACCCTAAATCGTTCATCTAGTTGACTTGACCGTCACAGAAGGCCACGTGCAACCAACGATCAGTCCAAATGTTAACCTAGTTTGCATGGTTGTGAAAGGTTTTGGGATCTGTTGACCACATTATTGGTATATTTTTTGGGGTCAACATGCTCTATAAGAAATGTCATTGCCTTATTTGGGGAAATTTATAAAAAATTTCATTTACGGAGTCAACTGACGATTTTTGGGGTCAAACAAACTAAATCTATCTAATTGGACTTCACTTGCGAATTTTTGAATGGTGTGGTACCGTATGTGGCACAAATGAAAGTTTGAGCAAAGTTTGCTACTAAATGAAATGGTTGGTATCTTTTGCTGCAATTATCCCTTCTTTTAAAGAGAAACAATATTGTTACTAAATAAAAATGTTGTTTAATCTATTCACTTATTCTAGATTAATACAAATGTCATTAGTGGTTTATTGAAGAATACGTCTATTTGAGTAGGCGATGTCCGGTTCAGTTCGATTCCAAAGAAAAATGAATCAACCAAGATCTAACTATAGAATCAAATCGGGATCAAACCAACTAGTTCCGGTTAAATCCTATCCAGTTTGAGTCTTTATATTGAGATTTTTTAAAATAAAGTCCGAAACTATTTGTCATATTGAAAATAGAAAAATATAGAATATGATTAGTTGTAGACAAATATACAATATGTATGAAAAAAATACACGTATTTATAACTTAATTATCTTTAAAAATTATCAAATAGAAAATCTTGTAGATGGTCTGCACTTTGAAAACAACGATAAATTTTAGTTCTTACAAAAGATTGACTTAAAAATCTATTGGGATTTCATTAAATCTATGAATTTGTAAATTATTTATAATATTATTTAAATTTAAATTTTGATTACCCAACTTCTTTCCTAGAAAGGTAAGAAGAAGAAACATATGGAAAGTAAAATATTGGCACAAGATAATTTTGCGGTATAGTATTCAAATATCTGGTGCAATGCACTAGTAAAAACAGAAATTTGGAAGAACCAAATTCGTTGTTGGTTTTCAAGGTAGTACCACGAACACCAACCTGATTATCTATTTATTGTCCCAAAATCAACCCATTTAGTAAAGGAATCGAAGTCTAACCAATCGATTCTATCCAGTTCGGATTCGATTCCACTAATTTCGGGGAAAAAAAATATTCAAACCTAATCGTTTATTTTATAATTCAATAATTAGAATTTAATTGGAATAATTTTCTTTTGTAACCTTCTTTCAGACAGAAAATGGAGCCCTTATAATTCTCCTTTTAGAACCTTTCGGAAATCTTCAATGCTTGTATTAATATGCGAGTCGCTATCTAGAAATGGATTTTTAATGAAGTAAATTATTCTTTATTTAAGAATATTATTTTATTTATGAATTTGATACTTGGGCATATTTTATTTTGTTTTGATGGACTTGTACAAGTAATGAAATATAAATTTTCGTTTTTTTTTTTGCCAGACTTATATATAACACATCAAATAAATAGGGTTTATGTGCACATGATGATGAGTGCCAATGCCAATAGGGAAATGATCTCACTTAATTTATTTTTCTTCTTTATTCACTTATCTATCAACTGTTTGACAATTTATTTCGTGGGTTGATGGTGACCTTAGTTCTTTTATCTTGTCGAATCTCTGAGGCATACTTAATTGGCCTAGGAATTTCGAAACATGAATTATACAATTGGATTTTATTTATAGTTCGAGTAGCAAGTTGATTTTTTATTTTTTTGTAATTGTGCAGTCATAAAACCATCTAAATATACGTTGTGATATTAGAGACACCAACAATTATCTACTATGGCCAATAAGAAGAAGTCTACTCAATCTACACTTTGCATAGAGTACCCCATGCTTGACCACCTACCACTAATATCGCACATTTGAAATAATGCTGTTCAATCAAATTGCAATTTTATTATTTAACAAGATTTATTTGGGTCAGTGGACAAAAATTGAATTCAGTATTTAGTTTTCATATGAACTTTTTAGGTTAGAAATGGTCCCGTTTAACTAGAAATGGTAGCCAGCGAATGTTATATTGGAGTAAAAAAAACAGTATTTTTGGAAGGACATCAGCAGGGAATCCGTTTTAAGTAGATCATATAAAAACCTGATGGTAATTGAAAATAGGATATGGTTGGACAAATCTTTCCAAGGCAGGCTCTCCCTTGCTATTAAGAATTTATAACTTTTGGTAGGGTTTACCTTGTTAATTATTATACATTGCAGCTCAGTTATCTAAATTTCATCAGGAAAACTCTAATTTAAATTGGCCAAATGGTTTTTGGGAGGAAATACTGTTTAATGTCGTTTAGGGTAGGATAAAACACTGTTTAACAATCGAATTTCCTCAATTAAGGAGAGCTTCATTAGATAAAGTCTGTGAAACAAGTTGGCTACTAAGTTGATGCAATTTTAAACTGGTAGTTCAAGTGGGGTAAGTAAGTGCACCCAAAAATAATTCAGAAAACCAAAATGAGATAATTTAGTACACAAAAACAGTATTTTGTAAAGCCTAGATTATTGAATCCAGGAATCCAGCTTAAGAAAAATTCCATCTAAAATAAAATTACAGCCCATTTTTTCACAAACATTTTGACAAATTAGCCTTAAATTATCATTCTAGGTAGATTGTATGAATGACTTAAAAATTAAAAGAAAACTATTTTCAATTTGGTAGTGCAAATCAAATTGGACTATTTATTTTAGGTCCAAGGAGGATTTGCAACTTAATTTGGAAATGAATGCTTTAATGAAATTTTCAGAAGACACCACTGGCTTCGAGGTTGTAGTCACATTAGAACGTATCCGTTAAACTCCTTTATATCCCATTTTGGCTTCCAAAATCTTTTATCAATACGAATCCTATATAAGCTGCGATTGCAGAACTTTAAGGACCAATTTTTTTTTTATTCTTCAATACGAATAAAGATACAAGCTTTACAAATTATAGGTCCACATATTTTATCCGGGTGAATATAAAGGTCGTGGTATCGTGAAAGTCTATGCTCGCGTCAACTATGTTCACAGTATTACTAGCCATAATAGGATTATGATTTTCACAAATACAGTTAAAATGGAAGGAGAAATAAAAAGCAGAAGGTAATTGACCAATTACAACCAAAGCCAATAAAATGACTAAAACCCAAAACATATTCCTAAATGCAGAAGAAATTATCTTGCAAAAATCTTCACAACGTCCCATTTAAAAAACACGACTTTGAATATTAAAGTTCTTTTTATTTAATTTAATCTTTACGCTCTCCAGTACCACCACATAAATAAATCAATAAAGAATCCTCTTCAATATAAGGATTTACAGACAAAGGTCACAATCTTTAATCTTCTTTGTTAAGGAAACAATAATCTCAACAACTTAATCCCAGATCATATTAAAATAAAACATACAATTCAGCTTAGATATCATTCAATTAGTAAAAAAAATCCCCTTTTTTTCCTGGGTCGACTTATCCGTATCTATATAATCCGAAATTCAAGAACTAATACAGAAGACAATTTTATGTACATAATCACACCTGTATAAAGCTCTCGATCTTCTTCAACAATCAAGAACTTCTAGACCCCAATCGTGGCCTTAAAACACCTGGAGAAAATCTGGGACTTTTTTTTATTCTTTCTTCTCGGAGGAATTATGGTATCAGATCAATAATGAAAAAAAAACATATATACAGTTTATTGAAGAAAATGGAGAGATGGGGCGAGAGAGTTTTGGATAGTTAACGACCGACAAGTGGACTGGAGACTGGATAAAGGCAATGAGAAATGGGAAGAGAGAAGAAGAAGATAAGAGATTCTTTTGGGAAATTATTGAAAATACCCCAAATTCAACACTACCCTTTCCAAAATACCCTTTGACTATTCAAAGGTAGTGAACTACCAAAAATACCCTTAAATATAAAATTTACAACCAAAGTAATCATAATATAAAGAAAGTAACAATTTAGTCCTAGAAATTTATTTTAATCTTAAAATAATTATTTCTTTTCAAAAAACTAACCAAAACTATGACTAATAATAAGATGAAAAGGCCTAGATCTAAAAGAGGTCCATATAAAATTAAAACGATTGTAAAAAATAAAAAAGAAATTGAATTTGAAAGTGAAATCGATAAAATAGGATATCAAGAACAATTATATGCTGCTCAAGAAATATTAAAATGTTTTAAAGAAAATTTAATAGAAAATTTTGCCAGAGGAATTATTAGATCTATAATTATAAAAGATATACAAGATATAATAGATAAATTAGAGAAAAGGAAAAAGAATATTTCAAAATATAATATACCTCTTGAATCAAATATAGATATAATAACAGATCTTGATATTATGAATTCTCAAACATTATTAGATTTTGAAGATTTAATTAGAACCCTATAAATGAGGAAACCTATTACAAATAGATTACCACAAGAATATAAGAAATTAAGATTAAACTTAACTTTGAGATTTTATATATCTATAACTAATAATAGATTAGAATTTGATAAATTAAAAGAATACATAGAATATACGACTATTTAAAGATTAATTAGATTTTAGATTTTAAGTTTTATTTGATTTTTGTTCGCTCTAAGTAGCACCCCCAGTAGATGGTATCAGAGCCATAGAGATCATGGACATTACAATTACAAAAACAGATTGGTATTACAAAATAGAGGAAAGTAAAAGAAAATAATATATATTTAGAACATATTCCTAAGAAAATAAAAACAATAACGTTAATAATAATTAAAGAATTACCCCAAGAGATAAAAGAACAAATTATAGATAACCTTATAATAGGAACATTGAAAGATGAATATATATATGAAAAAATTATTATTGAACTAGAAAAAGAAGAAATGATGTTATATTGCAAAGATTATGAGTAATAAAATTATAAAAATAGAAAATTATTACACATTAGAAACAGAAAAAGGAAGTTATATATTTTTAGAACCTATACCCAATAAGTTAAAAATAATAACATTAAGAATAATTAGAGAATTACCTATGGAAATTAAAGCACAAATATTACATAAGCTAATTATAGAATCAATAAAAGAAAGATATATATATGAGAAAATAATAGAAACTTTTGAGAAAGAAGAAATCAATTTATATTATAAAGAAAAATATGAATCAGATGAATTGTAAAAACTATTAATGGAATTAATGGAAGTAAAAGAAATTCTAGATAAAAAGTTAGTAAGAATAAGAGAAATAAATCTACAAATACAAGATGAACTTTTAAAACCTGGAAATATAACAAACTCACAACAAAAACAAATATTAAAATTAAAACAAGAAAGGTATAAAATAAGAGCAAGTTATTACGAAAAAATGAAAGAATTAACAAATAATAATTATGTAAAACAAAGATGTGATAAAGTAATAAAAGATTGTAAAGATACTGAATGTAGAACATATTACTTATGTCAATCAAAGAAGAGATAAATGTCGATTGGTGAGTATATAGAAGAATTAAAAACATTAATAAAAATATTAATAGATGATGTTCAAAACATAAATAATGAAATAAAAGAAGTAAGAAATGATATTAATATTCTAAAAATTGAAGTAAGAAAAATAAAAGAAAATAATAAAGGAAAAGAAAAAACAATAGACAAAAAACTAATAGAAAAAGAAATGTCTAGAATAGGGAAAAAATATACTGAACAAGAAAATATAAGAATAGAAGCAGGTAGTATGGATGATGAATTTAGGAAGAAGATTTTACCAAAAATAATAGAAGAAGAGGAAAAAATGGAAAAATCTAAAGAAAAAGCAATAGGAAAATTAGAAATTAAAGAAAACCAAGATGATATAGAAGATAAAGATGAATGAAGAATTAGATTTACTTATAGAAAATTTTGATCAATTAAATTTAGAAAATTTAGATGAATATCAAGTCCTAATGAACACTGGAGGAGGACCAAATAAAGCAGAATCCTCTAATAAACAAGAAATATTGGATCCAGATGAAAGTTATGCACCTATATACATTAAACCATATAGACAATATTATGAAACAATAAGAGATAGACAACCACCAAAAGGAAACAAATACAGAAATAGATTTGAACTAAATGATAATTATGATAAACCTGTCAATCATGGAGGAGCAAAATTAGACTTAGATTGTAAAATAGATATTAAAAAAGCCTTAGAAATTTGGGCAAACTCAATGATATTATTCTTTTTATATAACAAAGATGATACATGGGAAAGTACTGAAAGAAGAATAGACTTTTTAGTAGCATCATTTGAAGGAAATGTTAGAAACTGGTGGGATGGAATAAATAATGATACAAAGACACTAATAAGAAGAAATATACAAACAGAAATAATAAAATCAGATAGAGAAGGTATAGAAAGATTAGTAAACTATATTTCAGATGAATTCTTAGGAGAAGATTGGATAAGAAATTTTGATGGAGAAGCAATAAAAGAAAAAGAAAATGCTAGGATAAAATTAATAAACCTAACAATATGTGATATGTGTAAAATCAAAGAATATACATGTGAATTTAAAGAATATTATTATACCCAATTCTATAGTAATGAAAATCAAGATGTATATAAAGATATGTACTATAATAAGTTACCAGGAACATGGGGAATATATTTTAAGATAGAATTTGAAAAATTTATTAAAGAAAATCCTGAAGCACCTAGATCTTTAGGATCAAGGATAAAATTTTTATTTGAAAGACTTGCATACATATGTCAACAAAGACAATTAATGAAAAAATCAGGAAGATTAACCAAAATATGTTGTGAAGATATGGAAAAACCTACACAATGGGGATGTAATCCTGAAAGGAAAAATATTAAAAGAAAATTCAAAAATAAAAAATTTAGAAAATTTAGAAATTTTAAGAAAAAATATATAAAGCCTAGAAGAAGATATTATAAAAGGAAATATAATCCGAATAGACAACAGAAAAACAGACCTTATAAAAAAGATAAAAGCCAATGCAAATGTTGGAATTGTGGAGAAATAGGACATATAAGCCCAGATTGTAAAAAGAAAAAGGTTAAAATATTACAAAAAGAATATTTAGATATAGAAAGTGAATTAAGTGAAATATCAGATATTGAACAATATTATGATCAAGAAGTATATATAAGCGAATCAGATTCAGAAAAAGATAATGAATCAGAATCTGAATAACGAGATTGAGGAAATAGAAAGAGATAATATAGATAAACAAGAATACGAAGGAATAGAAGGTTATGGATTAAAAGTAACATTTGATAATAACAAATTCAAGAAAATGAGAAAATTATCTTTAGATTTAAAAATAGGAAAATGGGAAGCCTTAGATAAAATATGGAAAAGAGAAAGAATAGCAATAAATGAGTATCATAAAATTGAAAAAGCTATAAATGTTAGAACAACTCAAGGAACACATAAATTAAATCTTTTAACAAGAAATACAGTAGATGAATTATTAACAAAGATTAGTAAAAAACAAGGAGAAAAAATTCAATATGTCTATTTAGCAGGAATACAAATAATGTTTAAATCCTTATTTAGAGAAGGAATAGATTCACCTTTAACCGTAAGTTTACATGATGGAAGAATAATAAATTTGAAAGATAGTCATTTAGGAACTATAGAAGGAAACTTAGCATACCAAAAATTAATATTTACTTGTTATCCAAAATATTGTGTCTCAATTACAGATAAGAACTTCAATGAAGTCTTAGGACTACATTTTAAGTTGCATAGAAATGATATAATGGAACCAGGAGACAAGATTATGACTATAGAATATAGAGCTTTGTACACATTTACTAACTCCAATTATGGAAATATATACTCTAAAAAACCATACATAGAAGTTCACAAGGAATGTAAGGATATTAGTAAAATAATAGAACCAAGCAAACAAATAAGTATAATTCCTAAAGAATATGAATTTAGTATACTCAAGGATAAACCTGAAATAGCAGAAGATAAAGAAGATAATTATTCTGATAAAATAATGTTTAAAGATGGAAGATTAATTAAGAGATCAACAAGTCTTAAAATACCTAGAAAACATTTAGAAGGAACTAGTAATATAAAAGAAATAAAACTTCATAGAAATGCTGGAAACATGAAAATAGAAGGAGAATATTATAGGACCAAATATACTAATTGATACAGGAGCAAGTGAATGTCATATAGCTTCAATTAGAAATAAAGGATTAATGACTCACAAAATTGAACCATATAGATATGTAAATTTTGATGGACAAATACATACTACAGAATTAGAAGTCAAAGTACCAATAAAAATAGGAGGAATTAAAATGGTAGTACCATGTTACATGGATAATAGTATGAGTACAGATCCTCATATATTATTAGGAATAAGTTTTCTAAATGGATTAAAAGACTATAGTATAAAAAGAGAAGGATTATATATAACACATAATGATCAAACTATACTATGTGAAAAAAGATAAATGAATAATCAAATAAGTTTTCCATTAGCCGTATATATACAAGTTACTATAGTAGAAACAAACATAACAACATGTGTCTTGATAGACACAGGAAGTGATATAACAATATTTAAAAACTTCTTAATAAAATCATGGAATGAAAATAGTAAAATAAAAATAACAGGAGTAACATGAGAGAGTACACAAATAATTAATAGTGTTGATAAAGTCAGTATAATACTTGGAAGTAAACAAGTAATAATAAACAAAATATATAGTTACAATAAATTAGATTGTGATATACTATTAGGAAATGACTTTATCCAACAATTTCAATATTATAAACAAAATAATTATATGATAATGTTACAAACACCATGTGCACACTTATTAAAAATTCCAAGGGAATTTAGACCCTATAGAGTTCAGCCAGCCCAGCGTGGTGATAAATGAGAGAAAAAACCAATCATAAATAAAGATATAAATACAAAAAAGTATTAAAAGCAGAAATAGAGATAAGTATAGAAAAAATTATAGAACAATTAGAAAAAACATGTGGAGAAAATCCATTATTATTTTGGAAACCATACCATCCTAAAGCTAAAATAGAATTAACAGAAAATGTTATAATTAGAGTCAGACCAATGATGTATACTATACAAGATACACAAGAATTTAAAACCCAAATAAAAGAATTACTAGAACAAAAACTTATTAGACCAAGTAATGGACCTCATAGCAGTCCAACTTTTATGGTCATGAAACATTCTGAGCAAGTTAGAGGAAAGGCTAGAATGGTAATCAATTATAAAGAATTAAACAAATATACTAAATTTGATGGATATTTTTTACCAAATAAAGAAGTCCTAATAAACCTTGCAAAAGGAAAACAATATTATTCAAGTTTGATTGTAAATCAGGCTTTTGGCAAGTTAAAATGGAAGAGATAGTATACAATATACTGCATTTAGTACACCTCAAGGTAAATATGAATGGTTAGTAATGCCTTTTGGTTTAAAAAATGCACCACAAATATATCAGAGAAAAATGGATAATATATTTAGAAAGTTTGATGAATTTTTAATAGTATATGTTGATGATATATTAATATGTTCTAATACTAAAGAAGAACATAGAAACCATTTAATACAATTCATAAATGAATGTAAAAAGGAAGGAATTGTTCTTTCAAAAAAGAAAGCTATAATAGAAAAACAAGAAATTGATTTTCTTGGATTATCAATAGATAAAAAAGGAATAAAATTACAAACTCATATATCTAAGAAAATAGAAAGCTTTCCAAATAAATTAGAATCAAAAGAACAAATACAAAAATTCTTAGGATGTCTAAATTATGCAGAAGGATTTATTGAAAATCTTTCAAAAAAGAGACATAAAATACAAGTTTTACTTAGAAAAACAAATACTAAAGGATGGAGTGAAGAACATACAGAAGCTGTTAAATTATTAAAAGAAGAATGCAAAAATTTACCAAAATTAAGATTGCCAGATGAAAAGGATAATTTGGTTGTTAATACAGATGCTTCTGATAAATATTGGGCAGCCATATTAAAAACAGATTTAAATGAAATCTGCAGGTATTCAAGTGGAACTTTTAACCAAGCAGAAATAAATTATACCACTCATGAAAAAGAATTGTTAGCAATTATTAGAGGAATAAAAAAGTTTTCATTATTCCTATTATCTAAAAAATTTATTGTTGAAACTGACAATTCTAATGTTACAGGATTAATTAAAAATAAGTTGCCAATGGAGCCTCAATATAGGAGATTGCACAGATGGCAAGCATATTTGTCATTCTATAATTTCGATATTATTCATATTAAAGGTATAAACAATTATCTTGCTGATTTTTTAAGCAGGAATATCGAGTTTGGAGATGGATAATATCAAGCAGGAGATATCAGAAATAAAATCTGCGGCAGCATTTGCCAAAGATGAAGCTGATGATATAAAAGTTGGAATGGAGGCATTAGCTGAAACCTTAAGTTATAATGTCAAATTATTACTTGAGATCAGTACGTCCCATACCAAAGTTACCAATGAATTAAAAGACCGAATTGATGCTCTTGAAGCACAATTAGAGTCTACAAATACCAAAAATACAGGGATTGATGCTTTAGCACAATCTCAAAATACCAAACAGGGAATACAAACAGGTACACCAAGTGGAAGCAGCGGTGGACCCAGTCAAATAAAAAGAGATACAATCATGGAAAGTCCCCGAAAGGTGACAATAAAAAATGATGATAAACATACAAGGGTGATCAAAATCAGAGCAGATGAAGATGATGAACCCCTTTAACACCAAAAGAAGAAGAATATAAAGCTTTTGCAAAACTTGTCTATGAACTACAAGATGATGAATCATATTTCATCTCCCAGGAGAACATGTTTACCCAAGAATGATCATTACAAACGATGGAGACCCTAATATGGTTAAAATGGCGGCAGATTATGGATTCTTGGATTTAATTTATCCAGGAAAAGATTTAAAAGAAATTGAGAAATTTGATGATATCTTCCGAGGAGAAGTTTCAAAATTCGCCAAAGGAAGACCAATATATCTTAAATTTTACTCAATCAGTCCAGAAATTGATGGAAGGATATATTATCCTACAGAACATATTATTACAGTCGGATATGTAGGCCGAAATTTCCAAATTGAAGTAGGCCAAAATAGAAAGTCATTGCCAAACATTAACAGATCATGGATGAGATCCCGAAGAGTCTTAGGGATGAAAGTTCTCTACAACATGGCAAAAAATTTATACGATAAAAAATTTCAATGCTTATGCCAATATGAAGGATGGACACTTATGACAAATAATGGAAATGATAAGTCTACAATTTTAAAAGAATATATCCAAAAGTTTGATATCCATCAAATCCATGGAAGTCCATCAACCATACAAGAATCATGCCAGTTGAGGGAGTGTCCTACATGCTATCCAAATGAAAAGAGGCCCCGCCACTATGAAGAATCTTGACAAACTCTATATGAAGACAATAGAGGAAAAGAAGATGTGAAAGGAAGGTGGACAGCTGGAAGAAATAATAGAGCTACAATTATGTAGTGAAGAAATTATTGTAATAATAGGACTCCATTAGTGGAGTATGATGTAATGAATGATGTAAGAGGCCAATAATCGAGCCTCATGTAGTAGTATAAATAGAAGCCTTTGGGCTAAGATAGAGGCATAATGAGTTGAGAAAAAAACACTTGAGCTTTCATATTGCGAGAAAAAACACTTCTGTCTTTTGATATAATCTTTGTATCAATTCCAAATATCAATAAATAATCCATTTCTTACATAGAAGAATGAGTTTCTAAATCTTCATTCCCATAGATTCTTGATAGATCTAATAAGAAATTTCTTTCTTATTTTAACAACAAAAACAGTTTTTCTTTAATCCAAATCTAGGGATTTGTCCTTAGAAACGAAACAGTGAAGGCAAGAAGCTGAATAACAAGGATTCCGTTAAGGCAGGAGGCCATTGAAGGAAACAATTTGCACATTCAGAGCCTGAAGGTCACTCGATTCTAAGAATAAAGAGCCAGATTAAAATTAAGGTAGAACTACTATTTCTTGTTAAATTTTGAAAGAATTTCTTAAGATCTTAGAGAATCGCAGGGATTATAAATGCTTATGATTAATCATGATGTTTAGATTACTGTCTACCATGATGTTTATAACACTATGATAATGTTTATATAATATCCAGTTATGCCAGGATATACAGTTAAAGGATTAAACGACCTGTTAAAAAGAATACTTGGAAAAGTAGAAAATCTTATATCCCAACTAGAAAATACAGATGAAATATCTGAAGAATATATTAGACTTATAAAAGAATGTGAACAAAAAATAGCAGATTATGATAATAAATTAGATCAAAGATTGGATTTATACTTTAAAAACCAAAACATAAGAAATATAGAACAGATCAGAAACTTACTTTAAAATAGAAGGATATGTCTTGCAATAAAGAAACCTATTTCATTAAGGATAAAATTGACTTTTTAACAAAAATCTTTAAAAGCCACTGTTCACCGGCTATTTTGAAAATTCTCCCAAGTTACACAGTGACCTTATTTGAACTATTTATGAAGGTTGGGGATTTGATTGAAATGTATAAAATTAACCTATTGAAAATCTATAATATATTAAATATCACATCAAGTGAGAATCGTTTTATTTTATTTTTTTACGATTTTAATCCCACTACAAAGCAATATTTTGATAATACCTTACTTTTCGTTTTTTCAATATGTAGCTTGTCCTATCTGAATTTCATATTATTAATTCTCAATTAATTAACATTCACATTAATCTATAGGTTCTATACTCACTTAATCTTGATCTACATGAAGAATTATTATAGATGGATTTACTTCTATACATATATCTATGAATTTTTGACTTGATGAATCTTGATCTACATGAATCTAGACTCATTATAGATGAATATATTTCTGTACATATTTCTATAAATTTTTGACTTGATGAATCTAGAATTAATATGGATGAACTTATTTCTATTCATATATCTAAAAATTCTAATATGTGTTTAAGTTCATGTATTAAGAATTAATTATAATGTACCAAATGTAGTATAACTTGTTTATAGTATTTTATCACTACAAAAAATTTGAATTGTACAAGTTGAGTTTTGAGAGTACAAATTTTCTCTTAAATTTATATTTTAAATTTTATTTCCTTTAAATTAGCATACTTTTACAACACTTATAAAATATTTTAGAATAACATGAAATTGACGTTCAACTCCAACTAGTAAGTAAAATGGTGACTAAATTAATGGAAAACGACTCTTAAAATTGAAAAGGAAAGAAGTGGGGGGTTTTTTTTTTTATGGTGAAATAGTTATTTTATGTTAGTTTGAATTATGCTATCATAAATATACATTATTTTCAAAATTCATTTTCTTCTATTTTCTTTTGAACAACATATTTTTCAATAAAATAATATTACACGCAAATTCGAATTTTTTTTTTTCAACCACACATTCTCTATTCTAAAATTGATCTTTCAACGATAATGCATATCAAACTAGCTCATATTTTATGTTTGGCTTTTCCAAAATGTCATTAATTGGACAACTGTAATTGGACGATGTAGATTGGCGGAATCAATCACGATAAATTATGCTACCGTGAGCTGAGAGGGAAAGATTCTCCGAGGAATCTTCATTTTCCTTACAATAGACAGATACAAGTTGACCACAAATAAAATAAAATAATACTAAAAAAATTCTTTTCACTGACGTTATGCTGATCGTGGCTAGTGATATAACCATTGAATTCAATGGTGAAGTCATGACTCGTGAAAATCTAATTTAAGTCCCCGTTTGGTACGCATTAAAATTTTTATTTGCATTCTTTTACTCATTTTTAACCACACAGTTTTCAATAAAATAATATATTTATCCCATCAATAACTTTCCTTTTTTTTTTAATAATATATTCTCTATCAATCTACTATGCTAAAATACGTTTATTCCAAAAATGATATGGCTCAAACACACCCTAAATAACAAAATTTATTAAACAAAAATATAATAATATTAAAAATATAAATCAAAACTCAATATAAAAATTATTTTCAAATTTCAGCGTGTGTCTGAGAGAAATTCTCACAATCCAAAATCAATTTTTCAGTCAAATCAAGTGGTCCCACTTGCTGAACCATTTCGCGTGTTCTTTTCAATTTGAACGAAAAATGACCCTTTTATCCTCCATGGGTTGTTGAGGCATGTAATAAGAGGGGTGAAATGGGAAAATGGGGTGTAAATGGTTATCTTAACTATTACAAGCTGTCGACATTTTTTATTAAAAATTCCATCAACGGTCCAATTTTTAATTTGCAACGGTTGGAATTACCATACATATCGCGCCCAGACAGACTCTCAGTGGGATCGAGGGTTCCTAGCCCCTACCTTTCTCCGCCACTTATCGAGGTGGGAACGGTCAAAAAAAAAAAAAAAATTATATATATATATATATTAAATTGTTACTATTAGTATTAGAATATTCGGAAATAGATTTTTTTATAAACGCTACCTTGAAATTTATGTTTTGTGTTGATCCAAAAGATTCTAAAATCTCAAACTTCAAAGACATTTTTTACCCCGAAATCGACAAATTTTTATTAATTCATCAAGAAAAATAGTTGTACCCTCTTCAATTGTCATATATATATATATATATATATATATATATATATATGTGAACCCTATTCGTCCAAGCCAAAAATACAAGTCCCAGCTGGCAAGAAAATAGAGCCAAATTTCTTTGCCCACCGAAATGGAGCCATCAACTGTGACCTGTGAAGCAAACGTTAAATTCATTTAATATTTCTGGGACAGCTGGAAATTTTATAGGTTTGGTTTTAAAAAAAAAAAAAAAAAAAAAAACATATTTTGTAGTTTTGCCGCCCCACAACACCTTCCATATGGTTTCTTACTCCAACAAATTTGTACATTTCTCAAGCACAAAATTATTGACGCGTATGCCCTCTTGAGATTATGAGTATAAGAGAATGAGCACAAATGGGTAATGAAAGAATTGGTACTAGGAAAAGAAGAACAATTTGTGAGAGTCTAAATGACTTCCATGCATCGTCTGTGGTGCGATTAAAAAAAAGGACTTCCTAGTAAGGAATTTTGAGGCTAGATTTTCTTGGGTTTCTTGTTGTATCGCACCAGATTTTATTGACTTCAATTTTAGGGTGTTACCGATATCATATCAGAAATATTTAATTGAAAATTTAAAACTTTTAATTCATTTGAACATTTATATATTGAATCAAATAGAGTCACGAAATCTAGAACATTTAATGAAAGTAAAGAAAACACAAACTATCATAACATAATTTATTATTGAATATTTTTCCGAAAATTATACTTGGCAACCTGCGCACCATTTAGCCACCATCCACGTTTGTCAATCTAACCTGAAATGTTAAGATTTTAAAGCAATGAGTAATTTAAACTAAGTAGGATACGTGCGTCCAAAATAATGTAATAAGTTTTTAAACATAAATTTACAACATTCCATACCATCATTTCATCAAGAGCAACCGAAGATCAATCGAATACTCTAACACATTTCTGTGCAACATATTGAGAAAACTCGAAGGAGATCTCACATTTCATTTCATTTCATTAAGACCCACATGTCAATTACATTTCGTGAAATAAATTATGTATAAAAAATGATAACATTGCAAGGACATCAACTTGTCCGTAGTATCCTACCTCATTTGATAATAGAATTGTTGGAAGAAAGTAAGAAATTCACGTTCCCAAAACCTTTTCGATGTTGTCGTGTCTATGTGATAAGAAAGATGTCGAAATTATATTGTATAATAAAACATGAGTTAACTAATGATTGCCAAACACAAAACAAAATTTTGGATACCTTATAGATTTAGGATTAATTCTGCTTCAACGTGGTACCAAACCCAATGCAAAAGTTGTATATATATGGGCTAAGTCCTTAAATCTAGTGGCACCTAATTAGGTGTAATTGGTGCTAATTACATAATAAAACTCTTCCTTAAACCTAATGGCATAAAATTAGGCATAAATGGTGCTAATTATAAGACACGTTTTTACCTATAATATTAACCTATTTAAATCCTTAAAATCATTTTCTTCCCTACCAATCTTCACATGACAAAAATATCCCTATCAATTTCGAAAATCAAGACAAATAAAAAATATTAAACTAAACCTAATTGACAACTCCCATCAATTTTCCAAGATCAATGCAATGAAAAAATAAAAATAAAGAGATGATTGACAACTTTTCCATCACTTTAGCACACGTGTTTGACTCATATATTATTATTATTATTATTTTTAAATCATTATATAAAAGAAACCAATCAATAACCACCCATACACGCGTCACCATCACCCCTATATTAATTCATTAATCAATTTAACTAAATTATGATTTAGAATAATATTTTTCGACTCCGATAACTTGGACCTCGCTTATCCGAATTAGCTTTTTCTTGAACCTAATATGTACAATTAATTACGAGCTATATAACAAGACCAATATTGATATATTTATCATTACTCTATCAATATTTAAATATTTGGCTCAAATAAAATTGAATTTAATGTACGTTACTCTAGTCCACCAACTTTCAAAATATGAAATGTAGTAGATGAAATAAATAATTTTATTCTGTAAATTTTTGAGGTTTTACACTTGTAAAGGTTCTTGGGATTTTGTGGTTCTTTTTTACTAGCTTTTGAGGTAGAGTTGGGGAAAGTGAGAGCGTCGATGGTTGTTAATTTTGAGGTAGTGGCAACTAGGTGGGTGTGGTTTTTGTTTTAGGGTGAAAGGGTTGGAGAAGAAGGAGATGGGTGGGTGGTTATGGTTTTTTAATTTTGATTTTAATAGAGAGAATGTGCTATGTTACTCATAGGATAAATTGAAGGCTATACGTGACACTAAGTAAACTACGTGGCAAATCATTTGGGGGACCACGCCTTATGCAACGGGGAGGACGACCCGTTGTGTAGAGACGACGCCTTCTCCCTCACAAGACGATACTGAACCTACCTCTTTTTGTGTAGACCCCATGTAAGAACACGTCCGATAAGGCAGTTGCTAGATCTTTAAACAGATCTTGTGGTGAATGATGACAAGACAACTTACTGTCATTGCCGTCGCCACCATCCTATTTGGTTAAATCTAAAGTACGAACTAGGTTTTATGGACACAAAAGTGGTAATAGCATTTAAAGCTAGGATTTATTGATGTATATGACAAGAAAGGGAAGTCATTTGGATGAGGCCACATGCACTATTATTCGATGGACTCCATTCATTTTGCGCAACTATAAAAGCTCTCGCTCAATGCTATTGAAGGATAATGCAAGTTTGGGCTATTAACGTGATATTCTTGCTACATACATTTTCAGCTAGCTACTCCCAAGCCGACCCCCTTTTTGATTGATTGGAGGCTCATGTTCAAAGCTATCCCTTACCCTAAATCGTTCATCTAGTTGACTTGACCGTCACAGAAGGCCACGTGCAACCAACGATCAGTCCAAATGTTAACCTAGTTTGCATGGTTGTGAAAGGTTTTGGGATCTGTTGACCACATTATTGGTATATTTTTTGGGGTCAACATGCTCTATAAGAAATGTCATTGCCTTATTTGGGGAAATTTATAAAAAATTTCATTTACGGAGTCAACTGACGATTTTTGGGGTCAAACAAACTAAATCTATCTAATTGGACTTCACTTGCGAATTTTTGAATGGTGTGGTACCGTATGTGGCACAAATGAAAGTTTGAGCAAAGTTTGCTACTAAATGAAATGGTTGGTATCTTTTGCTGCAATTATCCCTTCTTTTAAAGAGAAACAATATTGTTACTAAATAAAAATGTTGTTTAATCTATTCACTTATTCTAGATTAATACAAATGTCATTAGTGGTTTATTGAAGAATACGTCTATTTGAGTAGGCGATGTCCGGTTCAGTTCGATTCCAAAGAAAAATGAATCAACCAAGATCTAACTATAGAATCAAATCGGGATCAAACCAACTAGTTCCGGTTAAATCCTATCCAGTTTGAGTCTTTATATTGAGATTTTTTAAAATAAAGTCCGAAACTATTTGTCATATTGAAAATAGAAAAATATAGAATATGATTAGTTGTAGACAAATATACAATATGTATGAAAAAAATACACGTATTTATAACTTAATTATCTTTAAAAATTATCAAATAGAAAATCTTGTAGATGGTCTGCACTTTGAAAACAACGATAAATTTTAGTTCTTACAAAAGATTGACTTAAAAATCTATTGGGATTTCATTAAATCTATGAATTTGTAAATTATTTATAATATTATTTAAATTTAAATTTTGATTACCCAACTTCTTTCCTAGAAAGGTAAGAAGAAGAAACATATGGAAAGTAAAATATTGGCACAAGATAATTTTGCGGTATAGTATTCAAATATCTGGTGCAATGCACTAGTAAAAACAGAAATTTGGAAGAACCAAATTCGTTGTTGGTTTTCAAGGTAGTACCACGAACACCAACCTGATTATCTATTTATTGTCCCAAAATCAACCCATTTAGTAAAGGAATCGAAGTCTAACCAATCGATTCTATCCAGTTCGGATTCGATTCCACTAATTTCGGGGAAAAAAAATATTCAAACCTAATCGTTTATTTTATAATTCAATAATTAGAATTTAATTGGAATAATTTTCTTTTGTAACCTTCTTTCAGACAGAAAATGGAGCCCTTATAATTCTCCTTTTAGAACCTTTCGGAAATCTTCAATGCTTGTATTAATATGCGAGTCGCTATCTAGAAATGGATTTTTAATGAAGTAAATTATTCTTTATTTAAGAATATTATTTTATTTATGAATTTGATACTTGGGCATATTTTATTTTGTTTTGATGGACTTGTACAAGTAATGAAATATAAATTTTCGTTTTTTTTTTGGCCAGACTTATATATAACACATCAAATAAATAGGGTTTATGTGCACATGATGATGAGTGCCAATGCCAATAGGGAAATGATCTCACTTAATTTATTTTTCTTCTTTATTCACTTATCTATCAACTGTTTGACAATTTATTTCGTGGGTTGATGGTGACCTTAGTTCTTTTATCTTGTCGAATCTCTGAGGCATACTTAATTGGCCTAGGAATTTCGAAACATGAATTATACAATTGGATTTTATTTATAGTTCGAGTAGCAAGTTGATTTTTTATTTTTTTGTAATTGTGCAGTCATAAAACCATCTAAATATACGTTGTGATATTAGAGACACCAACAATTATCTACTATGGCCAATAAGAAGAAGTCTACTCAATCTACACTTTGCATAGAGTACCCCATGCTTGACCACCTACCACTATGATGTCCTCTACATTCATGCTAAACCGCCTACCACTATAAGCCCATCTATGTTTATGCTAGGCCGCCTACCTTACCACTATGAAGCCATCTAAATTCATGTTAGGCCATCTACCACTATGAAGTCATGTACATTCATGTTGGGTTGTCTACTGCTATGAAGCCCTCTCCATTAATGTTGGGTTGTCTATAACTATGAAATCAATACGACACTTAACCATAAAAATGTCATTGTGTTGGATGGGAACCAATCAACAGTAATCATAGTACAACCAACTACTAGATAGGTAGAGGTCCTCTACTCAGGAAGTGGAGGTAGTGGGAGGCACTACGTGTAACACATGTCACGTTAACTGCTGGGGAGTTATATGGTTTCAGACACCTATACATATTCATAAGGTAAGATATACATGAATCTTGAGATTCTAGCTATCTCAATCTGCATTCAATCTTTTCTTTCTAAGATTACATTCTTGAATCCCTCATTAATTCTCACGTTGAAGGTAAAACAAAAGGAAAAGCCCCAACTTCATTTCGCAGGTAGCATTTGTTTAGCAGAAGCACCTTGCAACGCCAGGAGGGCATGGAGGCTTGTTTCATAACCATTTCATTGGGCACAAAGGCTTATTTCATAACCATTTCATTGGCGCCATCTATGAGAAACCATTAAATAGAAAAGATATGTCAAGGAAAAGGACTAGGAGTGAAATGTGTATAGTCAAGAATACAACAGAGACAGAGTTATAGTCCATTACAAGGGGTCACAACCACCGCCGTCGCAGTATGTGACGCAGAGCCAATTTAGTATTCTGGAAATTCGGTTGGCAGCCATGATGACCATCTTGCAAAATTAATCACAAAGAGCTACTGTCCCACCATAGAACTAGCCTGAGGCCATATTCAGTCAACAATAGGAGACTTGGGGGCTACATGGGTTGCAGTTCCACAGTTTTCTAGACCCATAGTAGAATTGGAACGAAGGATAGAGGAAATGATGGCCCAATAGTTAGATGATGCATTATCCAATGACAGACGTATGCAAGTGGTTTTGGAAGAAAACCTAATTGAGCCCCCGATATCATGGCGATCCATCTATCGAAAGGCTTCAAACAACCGATGATAGAGCCATATGATTGAGTCACATATCCGCTTGACCACCTTCGAACATTTGTTGATTTAATGAGACTCTATGCAGTCTCGGATGCAGAGATGTGCTGATCTTTTCCCCGACACTCAGGAGAGAGGCCATAGACTATGGCCACTTTGGTGCCACAATCTGTAAAAACATTTGATGAGATCTCTAGGAAATTTGTAACTTACTTCTTAAGTAGCACGAGGAAGATGAGGACATCCATTGGATTGATGCAGGTTGTAAAAATAGAAAGATGAATCTTTGCAAAAACACTTGGATAGGCTCAATTAGGTGACATTTGGCATAAAAGAGCTTCAAATGTCAGTGATAACAACGCTAATGAATGGGACGCGAAATCGAGCTTTTAATATGTCACTATCCAAACCCCTTCGGTGTCGATGCATTACTTACTGAAAAAACGGTGACAAGTATGTTGACGTAGAGGAACCAGAGAAGGTCATGAAAACCTTAAGGAAGGATGAGAGGCAGAAAGTTGCAAGCGAAAGTCAAGTGATGAGTGAAACCCACTGACAAAAGCAAGTTGAAGAATGAGTGCATGAATAAGGGTACGCTAAGGATCAGTCCATCAGGAAGAGATGATATGAGATTAATGTCTTCATTCCTTTAAATACTCCATAGACAAAGGTGTTGATGAAAAATAAAAGATAGAAAGAGCTTAACTGGCTAAAACCAATGGCAACTTTCGCTAGTATAGGTATTGCCACTTCAACATACATCATGGGCATGACATAGAGAAATGTATCCATTTGAAGGAGGAGATAGAATGTCTCTTGAAGCGGGGGCTCCTAACTAAATAAGTAAAGAATGACTGAGGAAAGCAAAAGTTTGACGATTGCCTACAACCTAAGGCCGGTGAATAAACATGATAATTTGAGGGATCGTAGTAGGTTGGGATTCAAACTCGGCCAGAAAGAGTCATGCTTGCACAGTTGAGGTCTTTCCCATTCAGGAAGAGGCGAGGTTCAATCAAAGCGTCACCTTTAGTGAGGAATATTGAATTGGCATGGAAACCATTTACAACGATGGTTTGGTGATCGTCGATGACATAACAAATTACGATGTCAAGAAAATGTTGATCGGTTGTGGTAGTGCAGCAAATTTCTTAACTTAGGAAGCACTTGTGGGATTGAAAATTTTCTCGAAAAGATTAAAAGTAGTATCTATCTCCTCCAAGGATACGGAGGGGTCACTGTTATACCTGAAAGAGATGTGGAGCTCCCAGTGATATTGGGAACTTATCTTACAAACATTTTGGTTGTCAAGACCCCTATGGCATATAATGCAATCGATGGTCAACCTCTACTGAATGCTGGTGCCTCCTTCCACTTATCATGTTATGAAATTTTCAACTAGTCGTAATGTTGGTGTGTGAAGGACAACCAACAATCTTTGAAAAAGTGTTATGTTGACAGTATACAAGCTAAGCGATTTCCACCAGTTATGATGTTGGATCTCGAGCCTCCAAGGGGGCGAATCGAGCCGCTCGACAAGAAGAAAGAAATCTTGGGGGAAGATGGACGTGATTTTAGAATTGAGACAAACTTGAAGTCAGAAGAAAGAGAATAATTGGTGAAGTATTTATCTAGGAAATTGGATGTTTTTTCATGTTGCCCAAATGATATTCAAGAAATCGACCCATCAATCACTCAACATCATCTTGGTATTTCATCGGGGAATAAGCTTGTAAAAGTAGAAGAAAAGAAACATTGCCTTGGAATGGCAGGTTGCGTCGAAAGCAACATTGGAAAAATTGTAGGCAGGTTTTATCAGGGGAGTGCAATATCCCAAATGGTTGGCTAGTGTCGTCCTTGTGAAAAAATCAAATGGAAAATGGTAACATGTGCGTAGATTACACCGGGTTGAACAAAGTGTGTCCAAAATACTCTTACCTGCTACCCAGAATAGATCACTTAGTGGATGCCATGTCTGGTCACGAATGAATAAGTTTTCTGGATACCTTTTATGAGTACCATCAAATCTCCATGGCCGAGTCGGACCAAGAGAAAACCTCTTTTGTAATTGATTCTAGGACGTACTGTTATATGGCTATGCCATTTGGTTTGAAAAAAGGTTAAGCAACCTATTAGAGAATGGTGAATAAGATCTTCAGAAACTTGATTGGGAAAGTTGTTGAAGCATACGTAAATGGCATGGTCATCAAGATTACTAAGGCTAACAACCATGTGAGCAATTTATAGAATGTGTTGGACATCGCCCGGCAAAATAGATTGAAATTCAATCTCGAAAAGTATGTCTTTAGTACAGCAGGTGAAAAGTTCTTGAGTTTTATAATAAAAAAATAGAGGCAATGATGAAAACTCAGATAAGATTCGAGCTAGTCTAGAAATGAAAAGCCCTTAGAGTATGAAGGACGTCCAAAAGCTAACATGTAACATCCCAAAATTTTCTAGCAAAAATTTTAATATTTTAGAAAGTAATTAATAAACTTTAAGGACTTAATTGAATTAACAGTATAAAAGTTATATAAAATTTTATTTAAAAAAAAAAGAGTAATTGCATATTTCTCCTAAGGGTTAAAAGCTCAATTTAAGAAATTGCACATTAAACCATTCTCATCCCCTACAAATAGGGGATGCTTATGGAATTTGGGGACACGTTTCCTCTTCTTTCCTTTTGAGGTAAGTTTCTAGCTTTCCTTCTTTATGTAATTTAATTAATTAGTTATTTTTTTGTTAATTATTTATTTATTTAGGTAATAATTTAATTAATTATTTGTTTTAAGTACTTAATTGATTTATGAGTAGGAATTAAAATCCTTGTTTTATGGCTCTTTAATAATTGAAGGAAGATAAAATTAGAGTTAAATTTAATCAATTAAATCAATGATGGTGAATTATAATTTCTCTATTTCAAAATCTTAACTCTAAAAGTTTTAAAAATCTATAAGTTATTTCAAGAAATAATGAGTTTAGTTTACTTAGCTTGTATTATCAGAGAGACTGTGCGAAAGAGATTTGGGGATAAAATGGTAGAAAGATGAAACGGAGAAAAATAGTTTGAAGTAACTAAAGAAGAAAGAGAGTAGGGATGGAAAATGATTTAGTATAATAGGTATCATCATGATATTGGTTATGGAAATTGGGCCACTAATATATGTATATATGTGGACATGGTCAATTGGATAGAAAACATTTAGCATTTGAGGCTTAAACGTTAATTACTTTGATTTAGTTATATAATAAGATGAGAAGTAATATGTTGTTATGCATAGTGTCAATGGTGAGGTATGTTCAAAATTTAGTAAATAATAATATGGATTGGATAAGAAATTGATTAATAGGTATGGGTAACACACACACACACACACATGTGTTAAATGAAATGAAAAATGGATCAAACCTAAAATGGAAAATAATATGGTAGTGTATTGGCTAGCTTAATTTTTATACGTATTAATTTTATTTTAGAAATTTTCATCATCATCATCATTATTTATTGGTAGTAAATTATTGTCATTATTAGTATTATTACAAGGGGTATTTTACTAAGTAAATTGTATTATCCTATAGGTTTAGTTTATATTTGGTAACTGGAAAATAATATGATAAGCTATGATTAATGTAGAGATTATCTTATTAATAGAGATATTGATCAAGAAAGCCGCGAAAAAGGTAAGTATCGATGTTTTTCAACTATAGTACAAAATACATCAATCTTTGAACTTATGTGTTTATATATGTTTGTTTTCTTTATGTGACATGGTGTGACAATTGTGCATTGAGTTTATTTGTAAAATGTATTGTACGTTTTCAAGGTCATGCATACTTATGGTGTCATTCTCATGGAGCGTCGCAGAAAATTTTAAATGTGAATCCCATTATAGGTGTATGGTACTATTGTGTCTGAATAAATATACCACTTTGACCATTCCGACTTCTAATTTTTTCTATATAAAGGGTTATATTGGTCATTCAAAAATTGTCGGTCTATCAGACCGGTAATCCGATTTGGAATAATAGATTGTGTTTTGATTGCTATAAATAACACTTGACTTTGCATTCATTATAACAATTATAAGAATGTTTTCTTGAGAAATATATTTGAAAAATTCTCTTTTAGCTTACATTTTCACGTTCATTTCATTTATTTCCTCATAACAAAAATTTTGATTGTTGAATCAAACTTCTTGAATTATTTATAAACTTTTCTTCTTCTACTTCTTCATATTGAAACTTTGATTGAATCAAACTTGTAAATATCATATTCATCAACGTTTCTAATTTATCTCTTAGTACTTAATTTATCACATATTATTCATTTAAAGAGAGATGTATTTTTTACAAAAACTTTTGCACTGACATTGCATAAACTCTTCTTCTTATCGAAAATTTGATTGATTGAACTAAAGATGCTCATTTCTCTTAGTACTTAATTTGTTACAATCATTCATTAAAAGAGAGATATTTCTTGAGAAAATTTTTGAATCTACATTGTATTTATCTCTTCATCTTCCCATTGAAATACTTTGGTTGATTGAATCTAATCTTTGACTATCATATTCATCAAAGTTTTTCATTTAAAACTTGAGCTATCATTTATTAATATTCTTTGAAGTGTTAGTCTCTTTTAGTACCTAATTTGTTTGTATTGTTTATTAAGAGGGGAATTTTATTGCAAAATCACTTTGATAAAGTGTGGGTCGTGTTGAAATCTCTCAAAGATCAAAACTGTATAAGGATCAATGCTCCCTGTTGTAAGTCACCGTGTGAGTCGTATTGAGGTCCCGTAAAGCCCAATAGTATGGGTTGTGTTGAGGTGTCGTAAAGCTCAATATTGTATAAGAATCGGTGCTCCTTGTTTGTAAGTCACCGGAAGCACCGTAATTTTTGGATTGCACCATAAGTCAAGCAATATAGTGAAAAGGCCTTGCTCGTGCCAGATTGCTTGATAACAAAGGATATAGATAATTGTTTTGGACCGAACATCTACAATTATATCATTTGCATCCCTCTGTCCCTTTTACTTATCGCTTTTATATTTGTGCTTATGATTTGAATTAAGTTATTTAGTTTTTACTTGCTCGAATTTAGATTAATTATTTGAAAAAGTTTTAAAAATAAATTCACCCCCTCTTGGTTAGTTAGTCTTGGGATTTCAATTTGATCAAAGCAAGATGCTCAATTTTAAAGATTTCACAATTTTGGATAACAGCTAACCAAAATTTTCATAATCTTGAGAGGCATTCTACAAATTATCCTCATTTATTTGATGGTACTCACATAACTATAGGAAGACTAGAATGACGATATTTATTCAATCGATAGATTATAATATTTGGGAAGTTATTGAATTTGGTCCATGTGTGCTTAAAAAGGTTATTAAAGGAGATAGTAAACTAGATCAAATGATTTCTAAACTTAGATAGGAATATAACGAAGAAGATAAAATAAGATTGTCTTTAAATGCTAGATAAAAAAATCAACTTTATTGTGCTTTATATAGAAATGAATTTAATTGTATTAGTACATGTGATTCCACTTATGACATTTGGCATACTTTAGAAATTACTCATAACTAAACTAGCAAAGTGAAAGAAACTAAGATAAATCTCTTAGTTAAAATTTTTTAAAATTTCATCATGAAAGAGAATGAACCTATTGTTGATATGATTACTCACTTCACCAACATTGTTAATGGCCTCAAAGACTTTGATCGTAAATTTACTAATGGTGAGCTTGTAAGTAAAAATTTTAGGTCACTATCTGAAGAATGGAGCACATTGAGAATGTTGATAGAAAACACCAAGATTTCAACACATATCCATCGAAGACCTCTATGGAACATTGAAGACATATGAGCTAAATCACACCGAGACAAATGAGAAAATAATGAAAAGTAAAGAAGATGAAATGCGCCAGTTGCTTTTAAATCTGTAGTTGATGAAGACACTTCAACCGAAAATATGAATGATGAAAAATTTGATGATCTAGCTCTTCTTGTTAAGAAATGGAAAGGTTTTCGCAAAAATCATTGATTTCAAAAGAAAGAAGAAAAGAGCGAAAAGAAGAATAGATTCATCAAAATGAAAGCCCTTCAATCAAGATGGGATGAGAGTGAAGATGATGATCATGAAGAAGATGGAAGTCAAGAGGAAATTGCTAACATGTACTTCATGGCTATTGATGATGAGGTAAATTCGAATGAAAATTGTTCACATCATAAATTATCTACCTTTTATGATAAAATTCTTGAAGAATTTGAAAAAGTTGCTTTAAATCATTCGATTCTCAAAAAGAAAAATTCTTCATTGAAAATTTAGGTAAATGAACTTTTAAAAATTCAAAATGATTTTGAAAAATGAAAAGTCGATTATGATTCTTTAATTAAGGAGAAATCTTCTTTGCAAGAAATGATTTTAGATTTGACTCAAATTATTCACAGAATTACTGATAACAAGAAAAAATTTGATTTAATGTTTGGAGAGAGAAAATGCATTTTTGATAAGGGGGAATTTGATATAAACCATTTTTGAAACAAAAGTCTTATTAAAATTTCTTTGTTAAAACTTCAATTCCTCCTATTTCAAATGTCACATGTAATGTTTACAATAAAAATGGACATGTAACATTTTATTGTTCTATAAAAAAGAAATTACATTTTGAAGACAACTATAAGCGGATTCATAAATCCACTAATACAAACTATCGAGGACTCAAGAATGTATGGATACCAAAGACCAAAAACTAAATTATTGTAGGTACCAAAGAAAATAAAGAGCAAATGGACTTTGGATAATGGATGCTCAAAGCACATGACCAAAAATCAAGCTTTATTGTCAAGTTTCAAAATAAAGGATGACTTTTGGAGATACAGGAAAAATCATTTACATTGAAATTATTAGTAATCATTCATCTCATTTTATTGAAAATGTCTTCTAAGTAAATAACATTAGACGTAATATACATAATTTTAATCTATTGCGTGTTGAATTTTATCATATCAATTTTGAATCTTCCAAATGCATTATTGAGGATACTACATCAAAGAGGTGATGTCTATAGGAAGTCGAAGTAAGAATGTTTATGTCATAAATACTATATTTGAATGCGGAGAAAATTGTTTATCGAGTTTAAAATATGATTCTTGGTTATGAGATAGAAGACTATGGACCTACTTTCAAAATTTTCAAAAATTATTTTGTTCAAGTTTAAATGGTAAACATTATACTTTTATCATTTTTTATGACTTTTATAGATTTATTTGAGTCCCATTTCTTGAATCTAAAAGATAAAGTATTTAATGCATTTGAAAATTATTGTAAAAATGTTCAAAATAAAAGGAAAACACTACTACTATCAGTAGAAGTGATCATGGTGGAGAATTTAATAATATTTCTTTTGATAACTTGTGCAAAACATATGATTGTGAACATAATTTTTCAGCTTCTAGAACTCTTCAACAAAATGGTGTAGTGAAAAGATGAGCCGTACATTGCAAAAAATGGCTTGGACTATACTAAATAAAAATAGTTTGCCAAAATACTTTTGGGCCGAAACCGTTATGACTACTTGCTATATTATTTACAGAGTTTCAATTAGTTGAAAGAAAGCACAAATCCCCCTATGAGTTTTGGAAAAATAAAATTTCAAATATCAGTTATTTCAATGTTTTTTGTTACAAATGCTTCATTTTGAATACAAAAGAAAATTTTGAAAAAATTCATTCAAAATCCGATATTGGGATCTTTCTAAATTTTTTATCGACTAGCGAACCTTATAGAGCTTTAAAAAAAGAACTTTAGTCGTTGAAAAGTCAATGCATGACACTTTTGATGAAACTAACATTCTTGATCGTGAGTAAGGTATTACTAATATGCAGGATCAGAAACTCCTTTCAAACAAATGACTATTCAAGAGTAAAATAAAGAAGATCTAAGATATGAACACTCTTATGAGCTCATCAATCAAAATGGACAAAGATGATAGAGGTACTTCCATAAATATAACAAAATATCGAGGTATGATCGGATCTCTTATTTATTTAATTGAAAGGAAACTCGACATTATGATTAGTGTGTGATTATGTGCTAAACTTCAACTCAATACTCATAAATAACACCTTATTGCCATAAAACGAATTTTTGAAATCTTAGTAGCACTAAGATATGTGGCACCCCAAAAAGAGGATATTGTATTCAAATTCGTGAATACAAAGAATCAATTGATCAATATTCTTACTAAACCTCTAACACTTGATGGATTTTCATATATTTAAAGAGGTTTGGACATTATCAATGAATTGGTAGTATGTGGTTAAATTGACTCATACTAAATGTTTTCATATGATTGATTCTATGTGTACAATTGATTGAAATTATTTAAATTCTATTCAAATAATTTTACTTTTGCCATTTCATCACTCATACTTTGATTAATATTTGACTATAAAGTGATGATTATTCTTTTTAAAACTTGCATATATTCAACATATCGTACTTAATTGATGGGGAATATATTATTATTTTTCTATAGTTTGTTTAAAGTCTTGATCTTATATACCATACTATTCTTCTCACATGTACTACAGTTTTGCTTATGTTAAAAGAGGAAATTGTGCGTTGATTTAAATGCTAATCCTTTTTGCTTATGTCAAAAGGGGAAAATAGAATGATTATACATGTTTTGATTTGAAAATATACTATGCTTAGAGTGTATGAGAAATTGGGAAATAGGAAAAATCATTTATATGCTTTGAATTTATCATTATTGATTTTTAAAAGATACAGGAACATGAATTATATGATAAATTTATAGTGTATATTCCTTTATCAATATGATATTAATTTATATTCTTTGAATATATAGTTAATTTGTAAAAGATAGGGGGAACATAAATTACACGATAAATTTGTAATGTATATTAATTTATTAATATGATATTAATTGTTCAAATCTTACATTGCAAAAGTGGGAAGTTGTTGACTTGCGGTTGATTTAATCCTCAATGTTTTGATTATAACAAACAAGATTAATATTGTTTATAACAATTGATTTTGGGTGATAATAGTTCAATATTAAAATCAATCAAATATTGTCAAAATCAACATGTTGGCATCCAACTTCCAAGGTCGATAAGTATAGTTTTTAATACTCGATAAGCCTATGCTAATATGAGTTATGATATCTGAGGTCAGCTCAGATTATGTTGTTTATCGAGGCTTAAGGAGATATAATGATTAGAAAATTCTTACACATTGTATAAACAATCAATTGACAAGTGACATATGGAAAATCTTACATCAGTGTCTACTAAATCTACCAATCATATGCTTTAGCTTTGTTCTTTAAGTAAGTCGTTAATTGTTGGTGATCACATCTAAGGTCAACCCATGATGACCTAACAAGCCGAATTCATTAACCAATCCAAACACGCAGTAGTGTACTTTCTGAGCTTGACACTGTAGTTGATAAGATGGGGAAATGAAGGATGCATGTAGATTTCTTCCTATAAAAGGAAGAAAACACGACACTTTTTATCTTACAACTATATCTACCTTGCATAGTTCAAATATCTCATTCCAAAATAGAAAGGAGTAATTGTATTTAACTCTTGTAATCTACGACTTGCAATTAATGAAGTTCTTATTTACATCCTAAGTTGGCTTGAATTTTGTTTATACAATTTTTGACGTCAACAGTTTGGCGCTAGAAGGAGGGCCCATAGCTTATAAAAGCAGCCCTATTTCTTCTACAAAATCCACGAAGAACGTCACCATGGATGATTTTTCAACGTCTGGAAATCAATCTCATACTCGTCTTAAATAAACCAGCAATCTACTAAATGCTGGAAGAAGATGAGGTCAAAACGAAATTGTCAACCCTCAAATGACCATGATGAGGGAGGCTACTAAAAAGTTGACAAACGTAGTTGACAGTTTGGAACAAAACAAAGTTCACGCTCCACCACAAAACACCGAGGTGGATTCTCTACATAGGGAGAGAACCAGACAAACTCCCACTAGAAGGACTCTCCAGTTCTCAGGGGACAAATCCTCTAAAACTTGAGCTGAAGAGATCAAGAGCTCTCCCATAACGGTGAAGCCAGCCGCTAGGAAAACCAATAGTGTTTTTAATAGATTGGCTCGCAATACTCCATAACACCTATGAGTAGACATGAGAAACCCCATATCAAACGATCAGTAGAACAACCAAAGCTTGAAATGAGTGCTTTGAGAAAAAGTATTGCTGATCTAGAGGTGAAGGACAAGGAAACATGAAGGAATATCTTACAAAACACCATTCTTACTTCATTCAGAATATCTTTGCTAAACCTCTACCTGGCCATCCGATTTGACAGAATTTATTGATTTTTGATTGCTATAAATGCCACTTTATTTTGCATTCATTATAACAACCATAAGAATGCTTTCTTGAGAAATATATTTGAAAAATCTTCTTTAAGCTTACATTTTTACATTCATTTTATTTATTTCTTAATAACAAAAACTTTGATTGTTGAATCAAATTTCTTGAATTATTTCTCTTATCAAAGTTTTTCATTTCTCTTTGTACTTAATTTATCTTATTAATTTTAAAAGATATATATTTTTGAAAAAGATATTTGCATTTACATTGCATAAACTTTTATTCTTCTACTTCTTTATATTGAAACTTTGATTAAATCAAATTTGTAAATATCATATTAATGAAAGTTTCTAATTTCTCTCTCAGCAATTAATTTATCACAAATTATTCATTGAAAGAGAGATATATTTCTGAAGAAATTTTTTGCATTTATTACATAAACTCTTTTTCTTCTTCTTTATATCAAAACTTTGATTGATTGAACTAAAGTTGCTCGTTTCTCTCTTAATATTTAATTTATTACAATCATCCATTAAAATAGAGATATTTCTTGTGAAAATTTTTGAACCTACATTAAATTTATCTCTTCATCTTCTTATGGAAACACATTGATTGATTAAATCTATTTTTGTACTAGCATATTCATCAAAGTTTTTCATCTAACACTTGAGCTATCATTTATCACTATTCTTTGAAGTGTTAGCCTCTCTTAGTATCTAATTTTTTTGTATTATTTATCAAGAGATGATATTCATTGTAAAATCACTTTGATAAAGTGTGGGTGGTGTTGAAGTCCCTTAAAGATCAACATTGTATAAGGATCAGTGCTCCTTGCTGTAAGTCACTGTGTGTGTCATATTGAAGTCTTATAAAGCCTATAGTGTGGGTCGTGTTGGGGTTCATAAAGCTCAACATTGTATAAGAATTGGTGCTCCTTTTTTGTAAGTCACCGAAAATGCCATAAAAGGGTTGGATTGCACCATAAGTCAATCAACATGGTGAAAAGACATTTCTCATTTCGAAGAGCTTGGTAATGGAGGACGTAGATCATTGCTTTGGATTGAACATCCACAATTATATCGTTTGCATCATCTGTTCCTTTTACTTATGTCTTTTATATTTGTACTTATTATTTGAATTAATCTATTTAGTTTTTACTTGCTGGACTTTAGAGTAATTTTTCCAAAAAGTTTTAAAAACCAATTCACCCCATCTTGATTAGTTATTCTTGGGCTTTCGCAAAGAAGTTCATAGTTGGCAAGTTTTTGGATTACGAAATGGAGGATTCCAAAATGATGATTAGCCAGTGCTAGAACTTCAAGTTCTATTGCGTAATGTCCATGCCGAAAAAGATGGAATTAAGCAAGTCCTTCCAGGTGGTTGCCATCATCGAAAAACTCCCTCATATGTGGAAAGATTTAAAAAACTATCTCAATCACAATTGTAAAGAGATGAACCTGAAAGAATTGATCGCCCGGTTAAGGATTGTGGAGGACAATAGGAAAACAGAGAGAATGACCGTTGTCCAACTTGGAGCCAATTTGGTTGAAATAGAACCAAAGGTTGTCAATAAGAAATGAAAGGTTTTCGGTGATGCACCGCGTAGAGATAATTCCAAGAAAGCCAAGAAGTTCAAGGGGAACTGCTATAATTGTGGAAGGCCGAACATCACTCAAGGGAACGTCAAGAGCCAAAGAAGAATGCTCAAGCTAACATGATTGAGAAAGACACCCTTTCTAAAGGGATGCAAGAAACGAGTCTATCTGTGGTTGTCTTCGAATGCAACATGGTTGGAAACTCGAAGGAAAGGTGGATTAACACTGGCGTCACCCGTCATGTATGTGCAAATAGGACCATGTTCTCCAACTATCAATAACTGAATGGGGAACCACTTTACATGGGGAACTCCACAACTTCCCAGGTTGAAGGACAATGCAAAGTCACTTAGAAGATGACATTTAGCAAAGAACTCGTCCTCAACATCGTCCTACATGTGCCGAACATACGGAAGAATCTAGTGCCCGTGTCTCTACTTAGTAAAAATGAATTTAAACTTGTATTCACTAAGAATGAGATATATGTATGAAAGGGATACATGTGTGATGGAATGTTCAAAATGAACATTTTTACTGTTGTACTAAGGCAAAACATTATTTATAAACTTTAAATTTTGTTTATATGCTTGAGTTGTCCTGTTTGTGGCATAGTCGATTATGACATGTAAATTATAAAGTTGTGCACAAGGAGATACTGAATGCAATGTTGCTAAGTTCGGACTTACCACAGAACTTGTGGGAGAAAGCTAGTCTAACGGCAAATAGTCTTCTTAATCGGATACCCCTCAAGACCATGGAAGAGACTCCATATGAATTATGAGAGAGTCATCCTCCATCATACCAATACTTGAAAGTGTGGGGGTGTTTAGATAAGGTTGAAGTACCTAAGTCTGAGCAAGTGAAAATTGGACTCGAGATGATTGATTGCATATTTATTGGATACGTCAATAATAGTAGTGCATATCATTTCTTGTACACAAGTTTGAAATTCAAGATGTAGATGAGGGTGCCATAATTGAATCAAGGAATTTAACTTTCTTTGAGAATTGTTTCCTTGTAAAAAAAAAAAAAAGGAAACTACAAGTTAAAACAAAAGAACTTATGATACTACAAATGATACTTTATATGAGGAAGAACCAAGACATAGTAAAAGGACAATAATATCTACTTCATTTGGCCTAGATTTTTTAACTTACACGGTAGAAAATGATCCAACAACTTTCGATAAAGCCATGTCTACTGGAAGTATCGCATTGGAAATAAGCTATCAATAGTGAGATAGATTCGATAATGCAAAACTATATTTGGGAATTGGTTGATTTACCTCCCAGAAATAAGCCATTAGGGTATAAATGCATTTTAAGAAGAAACTTAAATCGGATGGATCTATTAATAAATATAAGACTAGATTGGTTGCCAGTGATATAGATAAAAAGAAGGACTTGACTTCTTTGATACATATTCACATATGACTAGAATCACTTCGATAAGGTTGTTAATTGTGATTATAGCAATACACAACCTTGAGATTCATCAAATGGATGTGAAAACGATATTTTTGAATGGAGAGTTAGAAGAGGAGATATATATGAAACAACTAGAAGGGTTCGTCTCTTCTAGCCACAAACATAAGGTTTGTAAACTCATTAAGTCTTTATATGGATTGAAACCAGCTCCTAAACAATGGTACCAAAATTTTGATAAAACGATGTTGTCAAATGGATTTAAAATAAACAACTGTAATAAGTGTGTATATGTAAAACATACACCAAATGCTTATGTGATTGTATATCTTATGTATACGACATGTTGATAATGAGTAATAGTCATGAAATGTTGCTAAACATCAAGAAAATGCTAATGAAGCATTTCGACATGAAAGAAATGGGTGTGGCTGATGTGATACTGGGATTAAGATCTCTAGAACACAGGAAGAAATTGTACTTCAAAATCTCACTACATTGAGAAGATACTTGAGAAGTTTAACGTATTTGAGGAAAGTTCAGTGAAAACCCCTTTTGACCCAAGTTTACACGTAGTCAAAAATACGGATGAATGTGTGTCGCACCTAAAGTATTCACAAATTATAGGTAGTCTAATGTATATTACAAACTGCACTCGACCGGATATAGCATATGCTGTGAATAAACTTAGTAAATTCACAATTAATTCAAGCCATGATCATTGGAAGGCTTTAACAATGGTTCTTATGTACTTGAAGTATGCCTTGACCCATGGATCACATTTCACATAATATCCTAAGGTATTGGTAGGATATTGTGATGCTAACTCGACTTCCGACATGAAAAATCCAAAGTCTACTAGTGGTTATAAATTTACCATTCGTGAAGTTATTGTATCATGGAAATCTACAAAGTAAACATGTATAGTTCAATCAACAATGAAATCATAATTTATTACTTTGGACAAAGGTGGAGAAGAAGCAGAATAAATTTGTAACTTTCTAGAAGATATTTTTTGTTGGCCTAAGCTGGTACCTACAATTAGTATACATTGTGATAGTCAATCGACTATTGGAATGGCTCAAAGCAACATGCATAATGGTAAGTCTAGACATATATGTCGTAAACATAATATCATTAAGCAACTAATCTCTAACGGCATCATCTCCATAGGTTATGTGAAATCAAAAAAGAACATTGTGGATCCATTTACAAAAGGTTTGTCTAGAGATCAAGTGCATTGCCTATCAAAAGGAATGTAATTAAAGCCTACTATGTAAGAGTCTTTATAATGGAAACCCTAGTTTGTTGATTGAAAATATCAAGATCTTTGTTCAAAGGGATAACTAATTTTGAAGAGTTAATGAAGTACTTAGGAATTTATTTCCTAACTCATTCATATGATATCAAAGTGGTTTCTACAGAATGATTAAATGTTAAGATACTTTTTAAATGATTCATATCTCTTGATTAAGTTAAGTGGAGTAGGATAAAATACTCTTAATAGGAGGTCACCTGTGAAAGTGTGAAGTGGGACCTCTTCAATGAGAATTGCTTGAGGCTACAACTCTTTAAACACTTATGAAACCCAAGGGTAGTTTAGGGCCAAAATGAATCAAGTCATGAGAACTATGAACAGATTAGAGAAGACATCTGTGTGAGTATTGTTGCCTGGCTTACAATAATGGCTGAATGGTTCAAGGCATCGCATTCACCAATTAGCCAGATAAGTTCCATAGTATTTCACTAAAGGAGGTTCAAAACTGGAAGCTACCTTATATGATGTAGTGTTTTTCCGCTTCGTCTCTACAATGTATCATAATTTCGCATTGCATATGCATGTTTAAATTTCCATTATGTGGGGGATTTTTGGAAAGTGATTTAGAAGATTGAAAATTTTGGTCAAGTGTCAAAACCAAAAATTAGGAAAAATAACTTTCGTATCAACTTCATCCAAATATTCAAACTTGATCG
Organism: Fraxinus excelsior; assembly: GCA_019097785.1. Lineage (NCBI taxonomy): Eukaryota > Viridiplantae > Streptophyta > Magnoliopsida > Lamiales > Oleaceae > Fraxinus > Fraxinus excelsior. The sequence goes on from CM032630.1 coordinate 19,054,441, forward strand.
ATTGTCAAATTACAAATATAAATAGACCAACTTGTTCTATCGTCAAGTAGATCGTCATAGTATATTTGGAATCTCAAAACCAATTTCAGATGAATGAGAAATTAAGGTCCAAAATTGGGAAGAAAATAAACGAGGCTATCTGAAAAATTGACTAAGGTTGTTCCTAGCTTATTGTTGGGCAATGGGCTCTCGCTCGAGCGATAGACCAGCAACAGGCTAGCGATGAAGTCACTATTTTTATCGCTCGAGCAAGGAGATGAGGACGTCTAGCGATAATGAATGGTGCAACCTTTGGCAAGAGTTACTGAGTTTGGGGCGTGACACTTCATTCACAACCTATCATCATCTATATATAAGACCCATTGGACGTCCCTTTTGCATTCCATGCCAAATGTGCATTGTGTATTCATAAAATATCTTGCAAAACCTGTCTCAAATTCATTCCAAAACTGTTTTCCTTGTAGAGAGGAATTCTGTCACTTTCGTAGTTGTCTTGTGGTTTGAAGTACTGCTACCATAAGAATTGAATATGTTGTATCTTAGGAGACAAGTTCCGACAACCATGAGCACCGTAGCGGGGCAACTAGATATGCTTGGGGAACATAAAAACATAAACATTTTGCATTAAGAAGAAAAAAAGGACTTATAGCTTGGTTAGCTAATTTGCCACCAACATTGGATGCCAATAAATAGGTGGTGTTGGATTCAAATTGTAGAAGCAATAGTCTTCCAAATTGATTGTAAAACAAAGCCCACGTTACACATTAAACAATAAATTGTGGTTTCCTCCTTCAACTATCTTATCCATTTAAATCTCTTCCCACTATTTCTATCTCTGAAAATCTTGTCCCATGTAAAACTCACTGAGTCATTTTAATCTAAATCAACTTCTTCAAGCTAACCATAATAAAAACCTCTATGCTAGTTCTCATCATTTCAAGAGTCACTAAGGGAAATGTTACTTTCAACAACCATATAAATGATCGTAGAAGATACATTACTAGTTGTTCACGTTCAATGATCAAATACCGTTGATTGTTAATTGATTGACAAAGAGGTGTTGACGAATGTACTCGACTAAAATATCATTAAAACAACTAAAATCTAATTACCTTTCTTTTCAACAATGAAAGAAGTGGTTGTAAAACGCTTATATTAACAATCAAAATATTAAAATAGCAAAAAATGTGGTCGTCAATAGTAATACTCATGGTTCCATAAATTTTACACATTGACATTATACTACTAATAAATCTTACCCCACAACCATAAATAATTATAATTAATGAATGAAAGCAATTATAAATAACATTAACAAGAACTAAAATTTTCTTGGACATTCTGTCAATTAAAATATCCCAACATCAACATCAACTACAACTAAATGTTTATAATATTAAATATCACGACTTTAACACCCAATTCAATCATCGGTGTTCTCAACATAAGAACAAGAATATGTAGAGTTGGAGAATATTGCCTCAATCGCTTTAGATCCCAAATGATTTCTGAAGGTGCATTCAGCTGACACCGAGTAAGGGAATATGGAAGAGCCTTCACAATTTTTTTGGTCATACAGGACTATTCTTCTATAAACGTCGAGTTCAACTCAGGTAACAGTAAGAAGGAAATGAATGCCAGCTTAAGTTGCTAAGGTGGCTCGACAGCTCAATTATCAGAAGGGGATGCAGCTGGAGTTAGTTGTTAGTTAGGAGGTTGGAGTTAGTTAGTCCATGTGTTAATCTTGTATTGGTGTAGTTGAGTTAGTTAGAGTTTGTTAGCTTTCAAATTGTATTTATAAACCTAAGGCACGATGTATTCTCTTTCAATTCTTTTGACAGATAATGAAATAAAACATTTTCAGTTTCTTTTTCTTCTTCAATTTGTATTATGGTATCAGAGCATCTGTGCTTCCATTATCTGTTTCTCTAATTTCTACTGTGAATAATGGCATCAGCAGTAGCAAATAACTCATCACAAATGATCAATTCCACCATTGATGATGGGTCTAATCCCTACTGTATTCATCACTCAGAGAGTCCAGGTTTTGTGCTTGTATCGCAACCCCTCACTGGTGATAAATATGCTTAAATGGAGTGGAACCATGGTGATAGCTCTATCTGTGAAGAACAAACTCTGCTTTGTGGATGGATCATTGCCCAAACCTGAAGCGGATAATGATCTGCTCAACAATTGGATTCGAAGCAATAATATAGTCATTTCATGGATTCTCAATTCCGTGTCTAAGGAGATCTCTGCAAGTCTCATCTACTCCGAATCAGCACACGACGTATGGATTGACCTGAAGGAGAGGTTCTAGCAGAGGAATGGACCTCGCATATTTCAACTGAGGCGTGAATTGATGAATTTAACTCAAGGTCAGTCATCTGTTGGTGTTTATTTCACCAAGTTAAAGACTCTGGGAGGAGCTTGCTAATTACTGACCTATTTGCTCGTGGGAAACATGATTGTGGTGGTAACAAGGGGATTTCAGGTCACCACCAAATAGAATACGTGATCTCCTTTTTGATGGGGCTTAATGACAAATTTGCTCAAGTGAGGGGGCAACTATTACTGATGGACCCAATACCTCCTATCAACAAGGTTTTTTCTCTTGTTTCCCAAGAAGAACATCAGTAATAGTTCCGGTAATTCTGGTGCTGGAGATTCTGTGGCCTTCTATGCCAATGTTGATCATAAGAAAGTGAATTCAGAACAGACATACAACAAGTTTCAAAGGAAGGAAAGGCCGGTGTGCACTGACTATAAGCAGGGAGGATATTTAGTGGATAAGTGCTACAAGTTGCATGGATACCCTCCTGGGTATAAAATGAAGCAAAAATCTGGTTTCAATGATCAGTTGGGAGCTGCAGGGAACCAGTTAAGGCTTGTGGTTGCAAATCAGGTGGCATCTGAGGCAAGTTCAGAGCAAACTCAAATTGACACAGTAGACTTCATGCAATCTTTAAGTGCTACTCAATGCCAACAATTGATGAGCATGTTGACCACACACCGGACTTCTACAAAGGTTTGTATAGAAACTGATGAATATTCTAACCAAGTATCAGGTACTTGCTTTTCTACTGCACTTAATCCATGGCTGAATTCTCATAGACACTGGGTAATTGATTCTGGAGCAACCAGTCATATATGCTTCAATCAGTTTGTTTTCAATACTATGAAATCTATTAAGAATGCTTATGTCACCTTGTCTAATCATAAGAAAATCTCTGTGAACTTCATTTGAAATGTGAAATGTGGTAACAATCTGATGGTCAGGGATGTGTTGTACGTGCCACAATTTGAATTCAACCTAATGTCAGTCAGCTCATTAATCAGGGATTCTTACATTGAAGTCAAATTCCTCACTAACTTACGTGTTATTCAGGATATGCACAACCAGAGGATGATTGGCAAAGGTGAGAGAATTGCTGGTTTATACATATTGAGTGATTGTTTCTCTGACTCAACACAGAATGATAGAAGTAACAACTTGATTGATGATCATTGTGCCTCTATTTCCCCAACTGCAAATAAAGTGAATGCTCTTACATGGCACCACAGATTAGGTCATTTGTCATTCCAAAAGTTAGCCTTGTTAAGGAGTCAATTACATTTGATTTGTGAAAAAATGGAAACTCTAATTCATCTCCTTCTAATACCTATCCATTAGCAAAGCAAAGAAGACTTTGTTTTGTCTCAAACAATCATTTGTCTACCAATGCATTTGATTTAATACACTGTGATACATGGGGACCTTACCATGTTCCATATCATTCTGGACATAAGTACTTTCTTTCCCTTGTGTAGATAATTGTACTTGTTTTACTTGGGTATATCTCATGAAGCACAAATCAGAGTACTATCATTCCCAGATTTTTTTTTATGTTGATTGGAACTCAATTTCAGAAAAGTATAAAGAATTTCAGATCAGATAATGCCCCAGAACTGAAATTCACCGATTTCTTCCATTCTAAATGTTTTATTTATTAATTCACTTGTGTTGAATGCCCTGAACAAAATTCGGTAGTTGAAAGGAAACATCAGCATCTACTTAATGTTGCCAGATCATTGTACTTCCAGTCTCATATACCTATCCAGTTCTGGAATGAATGCATTTGACAGCAACATTCATTGTCAACAGAATACCATACTCTATTTTACAAAATCAAAGTCCATATTCCCTGTTTTATAACATTCCTGTGTACTACAATCAGCTGAAAGTGTTTGGGAGCTTATGCTTTGTATCCACCCTTCCATCTAATCGAACCAAATTTACTGCTAAAGCCAATGCATGTGTCTTTATGGGGTACCCTCCTGGAATAAATGGATATAAAGTGTATGACATCCTTTCTAAGACCTTTTTAATATCAAGAGATATGGTCTTTCATGAACAAATATTTCCATTTGAATCTGTTCCTCATCACCTTAATGTTATTAACCCCTTTCCTAGTCTTGTCCAGCCCATTTCTACTACTGAAAATCATTCATTTACACCTGCACCCAATACTCCTTTCAGACTTCCTGATGCACATCTTGAAAACATGACTGATACTGTCCATTTGCAGCTTGTTTCATCTCCTATCATTGATCATCTTGAGGTCACAAATAACCTCAGAAAATCATCAAGACCTAGCAAGCCTCCTTCCTATCTTAGAGATTTTCATTGTAATCTCCTAACCAACAACAAACAACCTCAAGATTTTTTACCATATTCACTGTCCAAATATATTTCTTACAAGTCTTTTTCAAAACTTCACGACCATTATCTGTTGAACGTGTCATCCAATTTTGAACCTGAATACTATCATCAAGCCATCAAGTATGATCATTGGAAGGATGCTATGGCAGCTGAATTAAAGGCCATGGAAATTACCAATACACGGTCTGTCGATAGCTTACCCAATGGCAAACATTCTATGGGCTGGAGGTGGGTATATAAGATAAAGTATGGATCAGATGGCATCATTGACAGATATAAAGCGCACATGGTGGCCTAGGGGTACACACAGCAATAATGACTTGATTTCAATGAGATTTTTTCACCTGTGGCCAAAATGGTTATAGGCAAAACACTCCTAGCAGTAGCTGCTGTTAATGGGTGACATATAACTAAGCTTGATGTTAATAATGCATTTCTCAAAGGAGATTTATTCGAAGAAATCTATATGGACTTGCCCTCAGGTTATAGGGAATATGCAGCTTCCAGAATTCAGGGAGAGAATCTGGTTTGTAGGCTCTACAAATCTATTTACGGCCTCAAGCAAGCATCGAGGCAATGGTTCTCAAAGTTTTCAGATGCTCTCATTACTGACAGTTTTAAACAATCTAAATCAGATTACTCATTGTTCACCAAAGGAACTGGGAACACATTTGTGGCTCTTTTGGTCTATGTTGATGATATCCTCATCACTGGATGTAACTAGCATGAAATCAGCTCCCTAAAGAAGTTCCTGCACAGCCAGTTTGAGTTGAAGGATCTTGGCAAATTGAGGTACTTTCTTGGACTGGAAATAGGAAGGTCACAGAGAGGAATTTTCATGTCACAACGACAATTGTAGCGACCCGAATTTTTAAATGCAAAATTTATAACTTAAATTATGTCGCTACGACATTTTCCGTCAAATTTTAGAATTTATTTTACGTCCGTCGAGTTGTCTAGCAAAACATTTAATATAATAATTCAAAAACGATTCTTAATCTTAAAAATTAAATATTTCCTTATTGGGTCGAATTTTATACCCAATACATATTTTAAATTACTCTTGGTCCATTATTCTTATTCGGCCTAAGTTTAAGTCCGTTTTCAGCCCAATCGATTGTCCAAATTCTGGAGTATTTATTTGTAGGGCTCTATACTCTCAAACAAACAAAAAAAAACATTCATTCCACCTCCAAACAAAATACTCTCTCGGCTGCAAACTCTCACATAATCTGGGCATTCAACTATAGGTAAATTTCTTCACTTTTGAACAATTATTTTTATTTGATTTCACCATCATCATTGTCTAATCCTTTAACACTTACCAGTTTCTTCCATATTCAAGTTGTGAACTTCAAATCCAAAACTCATTCTCGACATATCAGTGCAGGTAATTTCTTCTAAATTAATTTTCAGTTTCAAGAAAATACATAATCTCTAAATCTTCTCTACATATTCATGAATGGAAAAGGAAGAAAACGGACTTTTCGAGTTAATGCAGTAAATCGAGTTGTATAGTAACCTGGAAATTCGATTCTTGCTCTCCATATCTTGCTTTTGCTTTTGGACTTCCTTCTCCGACCTCGATTTTGATTGAAAACCATTAATATGTAAAAACTCATTTTGGAACCATTTGAATTTCGAACTGGGACCTTCTGCACGTGAAATTGGATTTTGGTAGTGGGATGTCTTGTATAAATATGGGAAGTTTAGTTTTAAATCCTCATTTTTTGTTGAAAACTCCTCAATATGTAGAAACCAAATTGGAAAAGGTTTGATTTCGAATAACCCGTCTCTCTCTCTGCGTGAAATAGATATTGGGGATGGGGGCTTTGTTTATAAATATTGAAACTCACTTTTTAAAACCTTAAGTTTTGCCACACATTTAAGTTAGTCCCTTACTTGATTTTTATTCTTCCTTCACCCCTAAAGTTCATGTATTCTTCAAATTAATTATAAAATATTTCCTAATTTTATCTTATTGGCATTAAACATTTTAATTTTGATAATTAGACCCTAAAGATTTAAAGAATTTTCCAATTACTCAATTCCTTACTTTCAAAAGTTCAATCAAAGTTCCTAAAAGTTTTAAAACATTAATTAGGGCTTAGTATCCTAAATTATATTAATTTTGTTCATGCTAGACGAGGTCGTGGGAAAGGTTTGAAGCACAGTAACATTACATTCGTTCAATTTCAAGAAAATTTCAAGACTTTGAGGTGGGATTTACATTTAAGCAATTGTGGTTATTTTATCTATGTTAATTCTTGATATGTGATTTTGATTGTGATATTATGCCTATACATATGAAAAGGTTGACGGGGCCGTAAATAGGTCCGGGATTGAAAGTGGGTCCTTGGGGTTGTCCCACAGTGCAAAAATTGTTAAGCGCTATAACATGTTGTCAGGGACCGTAAATAGGTCCGGGATCGTAATTGGGTCCTTGGGGATGTCCCACAGTACATATTTCTACAGTATGTTGTATTTGTATTATATTCATAATTTGATTTCATGTTTAGATTTAACCTGGACTGATTGCTGTTTCCCCATTGAGTATAATTCGTTATGCTCACCCCCAATATTTTTCCACTCTTCCAGGTTAAGGAGCTCGGCAAGGCAAGGCAATGAGCGGGGCAATCATGATTTAATAATAGACAATTTAAATTATAAATTTTTGAAACTAGTATTTTAATGGACGGTTTCTATTTTGTCTTAAATCTCAAATTTTAGTATTTTTGCAAATTGTGGCACTTTACTTATTTTATTTGGTATTGACTCTTGAATGATTAAATTATTCAAATGATGTTTCCGCATTTAGTGTTTATTTGCTATAGTTTTGAAAAAAATAAATATTTACGCATTTTGGCGTTTATTGAGGAAAGTTATTTACAGGATATTTCGACTTAAGTAGCGTCTTGTGTTTATGAAATTTGGGGCGTTACAGTGTGGTATCAGAGAACAGGGTTACCTTTCTGTAGACTTGTGAAAATTTTACAAAAATAAAAGAGAAAATGTCTAATATTTAATTTAAATGCTACCCGCTCTTGCCGCGCCATGCCACTCCGAAAAGGTAAAATGTTTAGAAAATTTTATTTGATGAAATTTGGAAATTTTCATTTGCTGGATACCATGAATTTATTATATATCTGCATCTGAAATTGAATGTTTACAATGAAAAGATACATGAAAATGAAATTTTACTATAGTTGATGCAGTTTGAGATGTTTGAAAGTTTGTATCCAGTATATGTTATAAGATTTTCCATGAGTTATTATGTTTAGGAGTTTGAACTGGTGATGTGAAATATTTAAAAAATTTTAGAAATTATAAGTTTAGTCCTCGGAATTAAACTAAAACCAATAGTAACCCATTTCAATGGAATTTACTTGCATAATTGGTATGCCAAAAGGAATGTTTGAGAGAGAGATGTAAGAACAAATGTTTGTGGAATTCAGTAGGAGAACATATCTTGGATTATAGATATTAGTTGCAATTTTATTATTTTGTTTTCCTTTTGGAAAATTTGAGATAATAATAAAATTTGATTTTAGCTCAACTGTGTTTTCCTATGATGTTTTCTTTTAGATTTTATTACTCATGGTTGAGCATTGCGAATTGCACAATTAAGTAGAGGCTGAGACTAATATTGTTATGGTTTAGGAAATGTCTCGTAGAACAAATCGAACTCCTGCGAATCGGGCTGCCGGAAGACAAGCTACCCCAGGCCAGATTGCTACTGGTGATGCGGGAAATAATGCATTAAGGGACCTCGCGAATGCTCTCCAGAGATTCACTCAGCAACAAGTCCCAACAGCTCCACGGAGCGCCCCTAATTTATCGAATCCACATGCTAATGCAAACAACACCAACATGGTTGTTGAACAGTTTCGCCGATATAAGCCACCAACATTCAATGGTCGAGAGGGACCCCTAGCTGCAGAGGAATGACTAAGGGCCTTAGAACGGATCTTTAAACACATAGCCTGCTCGGACACTCAGAAAGTGTCATGCGCTGTGTTCCAGCTTGCTGAGGACGCAGATCATTGGTGGGAGTCATATCAGCGCACTAGGACCGAGGTACAACGACTTGAACTGACATGGGCAGGATTTAAGGAATTAATACTACAAAGGTATTTTCCTCAATCTTTCCGGGATCAGAAAGAGACGGAGTTCCTTGAACTTAGGCAGGGAAGTATGTCAGTGGTGGAATATGAAACGAAATTCAACCAGTTGTCCAGGTATGCTATCCATCTGGTTGACACGGATATCAAGAAGGCTAGAAGGTTCGAAAAGGGTTTACGCCCAGAAATTGGAGGAATCATGGCAGGTTTGGGACTCATTACCTATGCTGAAGCTATTGAGCGAGCACAAGCTATATCTTCTCGCTTAAACCTGGAAAAGACTATTCAAAAACCCGCAGAGGCACCAATGAAAAGGAAATGGGACAGTCAGAATATGGGCAAAGGCAGATATCAGAACAAGAAAGGGAAATCATGGGAAAAAATTGAGGAAAAGGCTAGCACTGACAAACCCGTATGCCCGAAGTGTGGTAAGCAACACTATGGGGGTGCCTGCTCGGAAAGGGGATGTGTTTCAGATGTAAGAAACATGGTCATTTTGCTGGTGAATGTCCTGAATTCAAGGGTAAAGAAGATGCAAAGAAGGGAAAGGCTCGAGTTTTTGCTTTAACTCAGAGGGAGGCAGATAAAGATCCCGACGTGATAACAGGTATTTTATCAGTATTCAATGTACCTGCTATTGTTTTGATTGATTCCGGTGCTACGCATTCTTTCATCTCTGCTAGTTTTCATGCGAAGATTGGAAATGTGTGTGATAATGTGAAAGATGCTCTAGAGGTTCGTATTCCCTCAAGCGAAACTATTATCACTAATCTGATGTCGAAAGCTGTTAAGTTTGAAATTGATGGGAAGAACTTAGAGGCAGACTTGTACTTAATAGACATGAAGGATTTTGATATCATTTTAGGCATGGACTGGCTTAGTTGTAATCACGCTACGATTAAGTGTCACGAGAAGGAGGTGCTCTTTCAGAAACCAGGAGAATGTGAATTCACCTTCTTTGGGACAAAAGTCAAAACCATGCCCCGTGTTATATCAGCGTTAAAAGCACAAAGAATGTTGAGAAAGAGTACCAGTCAAGGATATCTAGTGAGCATCACTAGTGTTTAGGCAACTGAGGTAACTGCTACAGGTGTACCAGTTGTGCGTAATTTTGTGGATGTATATCCAGAGGATCTATTTAGTATTCCACCAGATAGACAAGTGGAATTCACGATTGACTTGGTACCTGGAGCTGCACCCATATCTAAAGCACCCTACAGGATGGCACCAAAGGAACTTCAGGAGTTGAAGGTGCAACTACAAGAACTGTTGGATAAAGGATTTATTCGACCGAGTGTATCTCCTTGGGGAGCGCCGGTACTGTTTGTGAAAAAGAAAGATGGATCGATGAGGATGTGCATTGATTACAGGAAGTTGAATCGCCTCACAGTCAAGAATAAGTATCTTTTACCACGAATAGAAGATTTGTTTGATCAGTTAAAGGGTGCCACTGTATTCTCTAAGATTGATTCGAGATCAGGTTATCACCAATTGAAGGTTAAGGACAATGATATACCAAAAACCGCGTTTAGGACTCGATACGGACATTCCGAATTCACTGTGATGCCGTTTGGGTTAACTAATGCACCAGCTGTTTTCATGGACTTGATGAACCGAGTATTTCATCAATACTTAGATCGGTTCGTAATTGTTTTTATTGATGACATTCTGATTTATTCAAGGCACAAGGAGCAACATGAGGAGCATCTCAGCATTGTATTACAGACACTTCGACAGGAAAGGTTATATGCAAAATTCAAGAAGTGCGAATTTTGGCTCGACCGAATTGGTTTTCTTGGACATGTGGTTACCGCAGATGGTATTGAAGTTGATCCAGCCAAGGTTGAGACTGTCACTAATTGGAGTGCACCAACCAATGTGAATGAAGTTTGTAGTTTCTTGGGATTGGCTGGCTACTATCGAAGGTTTATTGAAGGATTTTCGAAAATAGCTAGACCGATGACACAGTTGACCAGGAAGGGAGTGAAGTTTCAGTGGACAGAAAAGTGTGAAAAGAGTTTCCAAGAATTGAAACATAAATTGATATCTGCACCAGTTTTGGCTATTCCAGAAGGGTCAGAAGGTTTTGTTATCTATAGTGATGCATCGAAACAAGGTTTGGGATGTGTACTGATGCAGCATGGAAAAGTGATTGCATATGCCTCTAGACAGTTGAAGCAACATGAGCAGAACTACCCTACACATGACTTGGAATTGGCTGCTGTAATTCATGCTCTAAAAATATGGCGACACTATCTTTATGGTAGTAAGTGCGAGATATACACAGACCATAAGAGTCTAAAGTATTTCTTCACTCAGAAGGAATTGAATATGAGACAGAGAAGGTGGTTGGAGTTAGTTAAAGATTATGACTGTACTATCCACTACCACCCAGGCAAGGCTAATGTGGTTGCTGATGCACTTAGCCGGAAAGGTAAAGGACAGTTAGTTGCCCTAACCAGTCAAGAACAATTGATCAATGATTTTGCCAACATGAGACTTGAAGTTGTAGCTTCTCCACATCACACAACTGGAATTATAGCTGCTTTGATTGTTCGACCGACTCTCAGAGACAGAATTAAAGAAGGTCAGGGTAAGGATAAATTTTTGTGCAAGATTAAGGACCGTGTACTCGCGGCAGTGTTAAAGGTTTTGAAGTATCAACTGATGACACTCTCATGTTTATGGGAAGATTGTGTATACCGAAGGATGAAACATTAAGGAAGGAGATTCTAGGGGAAACACATTATTCACCTTATACTGCACACTCAGGAGGTACGAAGATGTACCAAGATCTACGAAAAATTTATTGGTGGAGAAATATGAAGAGATCAATTGGCTTGTTTGTTGAAAAGTGCATGACTTGCCAACAAATTAAAGCCGAACATCAACGTCCATCCGGATTGTTGAACCCACTTGAGATTCCAGAATGGAAGTGGGAACACATAGCAATGGATTTTGTCGTTGGACTTCCTAGATCAGTTAGAAGTCATCAAGCTATATGGGTCATAGTTGATCGTTTGACAAAATCTGCTCATTTCCTACCAGTGAAGATGACTTTTAGTTTAGACCAGTATGCCCGGTTGTACATCAGAGAAATTGTAAGATTGCATGGTGTACCGGTGTCTATAGTGTCAGACAGGGATACCAGATTTACATCTAAATTTTGGGAAAGCCTACAGAAAGCTATGGGAACTAGATTGAAATTCAGTACAGCATATCATCCACAGACAGATGGACAGTCAGAGAGAACTATACAGATTTTAGAGGATATGTTGAGAGCTTGCGTTTTAGACCTTGGTGGTAACTGGGAAATGCATTTACCATTGGTTGAGTTTGCATATAACAATAGTTTCCAGTCCACCATTGGCATGGCACCATATGAAGCTCTTTATGGCAGAAAGTGCAGATCACCAATTCACTGGGATGAGGTTGGTGAGAAGATGATTTTGGGTCCAGAAATAGTGGAACAGACTGTAAATGCTGTGGAGAAGATCAGATAAAGGATTAAAACAACACAAGACAGACAGAAGTCTTATCCTGACAAGAGACGAAATGAACTACAGTTTGAGATTGGTGAAAAAGTATTCCTTAAAGTGGCTCCTATGAAAGGTGTGGTAAGGTTTGGAAAGAAAGGAAAACTTAGACCAAGGTTTATTGGACCTTTTGAAATCTTGGAAAGGGTTGGAAACGTGGCCTATAGGTTGGTCTTACCGCCAGAGCTATCAGCAGTACATAATGTTTTCCACATCTCAATGTTAAGGAAATATGTCCATAATCCGGACCACATTATTAGTTATACATCATTGGATGTTAACAAGGATATGACATATGAAGAAACTCATGCAGATATACTTGAGAGGAAGGTTCATACCTTGAGGAATAAAGATATTCCTTTAGTTAAAGTCCAATGGAGCAGACAGAGTAGAGAAGAGGCAACTTGGGAAAGAGAAGATGAGATTTTAGCCAAATACCCAGACATTTTCAAATCAAGTAAGTTTAATTTCGAGGACGAAATTTATTTAAGTGGGGGAGGTTGTAGCGACCCGAATTTTTAAATGCAAAATTTATAACTTAAATTATGTCGCTACGACATTTTCCGTCAAATTTTAGAATTTATTTTACGTCCGACGAGTTGTCTAGCAAAACATTTAATATAATAATTCAAAAACGATTCTTAATCTTAAAAATTAAATATTTCCTTATTGGGTCGAATTTTATACCCAATACATATTTTAAATTACTCTTGGTCCATTATTCTTATTCGGCCTAAGTTTAAGTCAGTTTTCAGCCCAATCGATTGTCCAAATTCTGGAGTATTTATTTGTAGGGCTCTATACTCTCAAACAAACAAAAAAAAACATTCATTCCACCTCCAAACAAAATACTCTCTCGGCTGCAAACTTTCACATAATCTGGGCATTCAACTATAGGTAAATTTCTTCACTTTTGAACAATTATTTTTATTTGATTTCACCATCATCATTGTCTAATCCTTTAACACTTTCCAGTTTCTTCCATATTCAAGTTGTGAACTTCAAATCCAAAACTCGTTCTCGACATATCAGTGCAGGTAATTTCTTCTAAATTAATTTTCATTTTCAAGAAAATACATAATCTCTAAATCTTCTCTACATATTCATGAATGGAAAAAAGAAGAAAACGGAATTTTCGAGTTAATGCAGTAAATCGAGTTTTATAGTAACCTGAAAATTCGATTCTTGCTCTCCATATCTTGCTTTTGCTTTTGGACTTCCTTCTCCGACCTCGATTTTGATTGAAAACCATTAATATGTAAAAACCCATTTTGGAACCATTTGAATTTCGAACTGGGACCTTCTGCACGTGAAATTGGATTTTGGTAGTGGGATGTTTTGTATAAATATGGGAAGTTTAGTTTTAAATCCTCATTTTTGTTGGAAACTCCTCAATATGTAGAAACCAAATTGGAAAAGGTTTGATTTCGAATAACCTGTCTCTCTCTCTGCGTGAAATAGATATTGGGGATGGGGGCTTTGTTTATAAATATTGAAACTCACTTTTTAAAACCTTAAGTTTTGCCACACATTTAAGTTAGTCCCTTACTTGATTTTTATTCTTCCTTCACCCCTAAAGTTCATGTATTCTTCAAATTAATTATAAAATATTTCCTAATTTTATCTTATTGGCATTAAACATTTTAATTTTGATAATTAGACCCTAAAGATTTAAAGAATTTTCCAATTACTCAATTCCTTACTTTCAAAAGTTCAATCAAAGTTCCTAAAAGTTTTAAAACATTAATTAGGGCTTAGTATCCTAAATTATATTAATTTTGTTCTTGCTAGACGAGGTCGCGGGAAAAGTTTGAAGCACAGTAACATTACATTCGTTCAATTTCAAGAAAATTTCAAGACTTTGAGGTGGGATTTACATTTAAGCAATTGTGGTTATTTTGTCTATGTTAATTCTTGATATGTGATTTTGATTGTGATATTATGCCTATACATATGAAAAGGTTGACAGGGGTCGTAAATAGGTCCGGGATTGAAAGTGGGTCCCTGGGGTTGTCCCACAGTGCAAAAATTGTTAAGCGCTATAACATGTTGTCAGGGACCGTAAATAGGTCCGGGATCGTAATTGGGTCCTTGGGGATGTCCCACAGTACATATTTCTACAGTATGTTGTATTTGTATTATATTCATAATTTGATTTCATGTTTAGATTTAACCTGGACTGATTGTTGTTTCCCCATTGAGTATAATTCGTTATGCTCACCCCCAATATTTTTCCACTCTTCCAGGTTAAGGAGCTCGGCAAGGCAAGACAATGAGCGGGGCAATCATGATTTAATAATAGACAATTTAAATTATAAATTTTTGAAACTAGTATTTTAATGGACGGTTTCTATTTTGTCTTAAATATCAGATTTTAGTATTTTTGCAAATTGTGGCACTTTACTTATTTTATTTGGTATTGACTCTTGAATGATTAAATTATTCAAATGATGTTTCCGCATTTAGTGTTTATTTGCTATAGTTTTGAAAAAAATAAATATTTACGCATTTTGGCGTTTATTGAGGAAAGTTATTTACAGGATATTTCGACTTAAGTAGCGTCTTGTGTTTATGAAATTTGGGGCGTTACAACAATATACCTTGTAATTGCTTGAAGACTCTGGATTCCTGGCATGTAATGTAGCTACATTGCCTCTGGATCCTAAGCTAAAGCTCAGTTCCTTTGAAGGAAAGCTTATTGCTGATGTTTCCATGTATAGAAGGTTGATTGGGTGCCTTCTTTACCTCAATTTATCTAGTCCTGACATTACCTTTGCGGTTCACAAGCTGAGCCAATTTGTGTTGCAGCCTAGACAACCACATCGAGATGTAGCTCACCATCTTCTGCAATATCTTGAAAGAAGTCCCGGGTAAGGAATTCTGTTCTCTGCAAATTCCTCATTTCAGTTGAGAGCTTTTGCAAATGCTGACTGGGAAGGATGTCCTGATACAAGAAAATTAATTAGTGGATTTTGTGTTTTTCTGGGAGATTCTCTCATTTCTAGGAAGGCCAAGAAGCAAACCACAATATCTAGGTCCTCAGCTCAGGCTGAATGCCTTGCACTAGCAACTACTACCAGTGAATTAGTCTGGCTCACTCAGCTACTTCATGATTTCCAAGTTTCTCCTAAAGGGAATGCATTGATATTCTGTGATAACCAAGCGGCAATTCATATTGCCTCAAATCCTATATTTCACGAACGGACTAAACATATTGAGATCGACTTCCACTTTATTTGAGAGAAGGTGACTAATGGTTCTGTTAAACTACTACCGATTCGCACCCATCATCAGTTGGCTGACATCTTTACTAAAGCCTTATAAGCTCCTATGTTGTTTCAATTGTTATCCAAGATGAGAGTTATTAATCCACATGCTCCATCTTGAGGGAGAGTAACAGGAAGAAGGAAACGAATACCAGGTGTTAATCTTGTACTGGTTTGTGTAGTTGAGTTTGTTAGCTTTCAAAATGTATATATAAACCTAAGGCACGATGTATTCTCTTTCAATTCTTTTGTATTTTCAGTTTCTTCTTCTTCTTCAATTTGTAATATCAGGCTTCCTGTATTTATCAAGCAACCCATCATTCTCCATCTTTGTACCAAGACCCTGGAGCATTTGAAATAACCTTCCCAACTGTAGAGGAATAAAAAAAAAACGAGAGGGAAAAAAATATAATAGTCTCATAAACAAGTTCACGAGAAAGTACATTTAGCCTCAGCGAGGTGGGATTTAACCAAAGCAAGAGCCACGGAACGGTGAAAATTTTTGTTCTTCTCTTGGGCATTTCAGCAATAACTGAGACATGAATAGATAAATCATCTTGTTCTTGTCATGTCACCAATAAATAAAACCATGAGTCAAAACTCACTTGAAACGAGCCATAGAGTTGGAAGATGTACTTCCGTTTGGTCATAGCCTGATGGTTGAAAGATTGGATCCCAGCCAAAATCATTTGGTCCCCTTGGAGGAACTATTTTCCCCTGCAATGCAAGCCACAAATTGCATCAGTTCTACTGTTAGTTATCTTCGTATATCCACAATCTAGCTCAAAGCACAAAATACATGCGCACTGAGACATCCTCCAAAATGTTAGTCAATATCTGATTTAGCAGTTTGTAAAAATTATATTACATTTATAACGAATAATTGACAGTAAGATACTATAATTACGGATAACAAATTGCAAAGAGATACAACATAACCCAACAAGTTCCTACTATAGGTACAGGTACAAAGTACAGTCACAGTCATGAACATGGGGTATCATCCAAAACATGTACATACAGTAATAATTTAAACTAATCTATAACCTGAGCAAGGCTTTCATCTACTAAGGAAAATGCTAAGTATACATACATGGGCGAATCCAGGATATTGAGTCAGCTAGGGCGGTCAATTGACCATAGTAGCGAGATTGTTTATTAATATTTAATTAAATAATATTAAAAAAATTTAAATCAGTATATAAATCCACTAACGTAAAAGTCATATACGGATGATAGTTTCAAGTTTTTACGAATTTAAAAGGGACAAGACGAAGTTTATACTTAAAACATGATTAAACGGAAAAGAAAAACACGAGTTTAGACGAAGTTTATGTAAAAATTTTAAAACAATAATTTTTAGAACTAGAACTATTTGACTTAATGTTTTTCCAACTCTTGAAAGAAAAAAAAAAGTACTTAAATTGTACAAATTTAATTTTACAAAATAAATTGATAAAATCTAATATTAAAAGTATATATTATGAAACAATATTTAGAGTCAATAATTTTTTTAAAAGGATATTTCGGAATTGAAAACTAATAATATATAATTGTTTAGACTTTCAATTTAATTTGTTTTTATTATTTGTCAAAACATTAAAAAAAAAAAGATAAGTAAAAGGAATTGAACCCCTATCACCAAGCATGAAGAGTGGATACTCCACCATTTGAGCTACAGTGTTTACAGGGGGAGATTCATGCTAAAAATAGTTTATTGATTGATTGGCACATTTTTTGCGAAATCATTAGAAAAAGGGAAAGATGAGACTCGAACCCCAGTCCACATGCATGGAAGGTAAGTAGCCAACCAATTGAGCAACATTGCTTATCTTGTAACATTTATGCACTAATATACATATATATTTAATATAAAATCCTCCTTTAATTATTTTTTCTAGACGGGTCCAGCACAGGCGGTCGCCCCGGCTCGCCGGGTGCTGGATCCGCCCCTGTATACATAATATATGTACACAATGTGATGTGGCACCCATCTTGTCGTTGATGTGTAAATGTCATATTTGAATTAAAGGTTTGAATAAATGCCATGTGTAATTATGTAGACCATTATGTAGAAAGTTATGTACTTGTAGCATCACTCTTCATCTGAACTTCCTTTCTCAATCAATTGGACCAGTATCTAAAATAGGACAATTATATTCTAGCTTGAAGTGTATCTTATCCACATGGGAAAGTATCGTATGCTCCAAGAAGATGAACAGAGATGTGACAGTAGCATTTATATTTATATCAGAATTCAAAGTTTTGCAGCCAAAAGTATTTTATCAGTTAGAATGATTTACTTCAGATGGGTTTTAACCTCTTCAAAATCTTTTGTATTGTGCATGAGAGCATGAATGCTCCAAGTGCAAGTATAGTCGCGAATATGGCAATTTTTCCACCACGTGTATATGTATATATATGAAAGAACATCAACTTGTAAAATCATTCAGTTAAATGGCCTACATAACGAAGAGTGTAATCACACGGACAACAAAAAACATAGCTGTAAACAACCCAGCCCAACTGAGTAAAATTCGAGCTATGGATGTCTAAACTTTCAATCTGGTTTGACTTTTGAGCTCAAAGGCAAAGACAATGCAAACTTCAACATTAAGCACGAGTTCGATCAGATTGAACATTTTGAAAATTAAGCTTGAGCTAGCTATAAGTCTATATAAGACTATTATGCAATTCTATTTGGAAATATGATAGGAAATCATCCACTACTGAAAATCACTTATGTAAAGTGGGTCATTATGTCAAAACCAAAGAATCCTTCCATTATGGTTTCCAAGTTCAGCTTCCCTTTTCAGGATGTCACTATATAATCGTTGTTATTACTGATGAAGCACAACAGATAGACTTTGAAAAGTGAACAAGTGAAATTATTTTCACCTTTTCAGAAAGCAATTAAGGGGAAACACTCAGAGGTGGAGCCATGAAAATACATTAGGCTGAGCTGAAATTTAATTTTTTTTTTTAATGAACTTATACCATAAAAAATGTTCTAAACCACACGAGATTTAGTTTAAAAGGTTGAACTCATGACAATCATATAATGTAGGTCATAATCAATGTTGTCAAAACCTGCTCGGTCAGTTCGACCGGTAAAATTGGGAACCAGATCTAGCAAAATCATGCACTTAACTGATTATGACAAAACCACTTAAAACCCACTGAACTACTAAATCAACCAGTTTAACCATAAACAGGTGAACTAGTCGCGATTTGGTGGTTTTTCCAATTTATTTTTTTTAGTTTAAAATTTTTTAACTTTATAAATAAACCTCATAAATTACAATTCAAATGCTCGTAGAAAAATATTGGATGACATGCTCATTTTATAGATGCACTTCTCTTAAATGATTTCGTAAACTTTCAATATGAGATAATGCCTTTTTAAGGATGCTCTTCTCTCCAATGGTTTCATAAACTTCCAATGTGGAATAGTGGTATAACAAAAAAATGTTAAAATGTCCAACAAATTTATTTTCTAAATGTAGGTTTAATTGACTAATTTGATTTTGAATCCCAACTAATTAAATTGTAATATTCACATTCATCCTTTCATTTATTTAATTTTCAAATTTAACTTAAATTGTACTTGATTATTAATATATTAATGTTAATATCATTTTCTATAAGTTTAAACTATTTTAATTTAACAAAGTAAACTATTGTAACATACTAATTTTTAATTTTTGAAGTATCGAGACTTATTGAAGGATAATGAATCTAATTAACAAAGATATATTTACTCTGAATTATTAATATGAAAATTAAAAAAAATTATTGTTTTCATTATTTGACCTTTCACCTTTACCAGGTCGATGATCGAGTCAGTTTTTAAAATATTGGTCATAATATATTTTTAAACATTCGTAACAAAGTTCCAACAAATATTTTTTTAACTAATAAAATTATATATATAGCATATTACTTATTTTGATAATAACATCCATTTCATATTTGAAATAAATAATTTTTTAACTCGCAAGTATAAAAAAGTAATATATGAAAAATAGATTAGAAAAAATTTAATTACTTTTAAGTTTAGTCAAACATTTGGCATTTTAAATTGTTCAAACAAGTCACTTATGATTTTATCTTTAATCAATAAAAATTATTTGTTATATAGTAAACTAATTTGATTATAAGTGAACTTTTTAAGTGTGAAATAAAATATTTAATTTGTTAATGAGTTATTTGTGTATCATGAATATGAATAAAATAAATATATAATTGTTAAAGAGCCCACCCCCTGCCCTTCTCTCCCTCCGCCCATCAAACACTAGGCAGTGTCGTTTCCAATTAATGTAAAAGAATGCAATACATGGGTCCATGTCCACCACTTAGTGTAGCTTAGCATGCCTACTTAAATGGAAGAGCTATTCCTGAGACAGAATACTTGAGGAAACTATTTGTAAAGAGAAAAGACGGCCTCAAGCACCACGACAAATTTACGACATTTCTTCCCAAATACTAACATACCATCATGTGTGTTTACAATTAGGTTTGGGATTATCACATGGGGTGACCATTACCTATTGCTAGAATTTACGAATTTTTTTTCCTATTTTACGTATTTGAAGTGTTTAATGTGTGTTAAATTTGACTGTCGAAAGTTGATTGTTGATTCTACAATGTAATTGTTGATCGAGTCACTATGTGAGATTTGCATTGAGTAAGAAATTATTTTGTTGGCATACCTTTTGTTGCGTTGATTATTCTGTTAGAACACATGAATTTTACATGTTTGACTATTCCTTTGATATAAGATCACAAATCCCACGAAACCTTGAAAATTTAAAATGGGGTATATCGTCTGTGACCTTAGGGCTATTTTGTGAGTTTTAATTGTGTATTTATACATTTGTGGTTTATGTGCCCTAAAAATCACAACACATTTTAATTTGAGAATTTTCAATGGAAAAGGAGATTTTTTTATTAGGCCACATAAAATAAGAGAGATTTTGGTTCAATAAAAAATTTCAAAAGTTATAGATGGCAATTTTCTGCTAATTTGTCAAATGAACAAAGAGAAGAATTTAATGAGCTTGCTTGCACTTCAATTATTTTATACTGTCAGATGTTGTTTTAAGAAAAGTTGGTAAACTTAGAATCATAAAAGAACTTCGGAAAAAGTTGGAGGACATATATTTGGTTAAGTCTACTCCTAACAAATTTTATTTACTCGGGGGCTTTTCCAGCTTTAAAATGGATCTTGATGATAATCTGAATATGTTTAACAAACTTGTACAAGATATTTTTAATTGCGATGAAGCAGTGTATGAAACATATAATGTTATAATTTTGCTTAATTCCATGCCTACATGCAATTAAGTATAGAATGGACACCTTAACGCCTAAGATTGTCGTAGATTTCCTTGGGAGTAAAGAGCTGGTGATAAAAGCTAAGAAATATGATTAGAAAAGTGGTGAGATATACATGATGAAGGATAAACTCAATTTAAACAAAACAGACACGAAGGAAATCAAGACAGTGGTGACTAGAGTGATGAGGGTCGTAAAAAGAATGATAGCAGTTGGGATAAGTCTAAGTCCGAAATGAATGGTAAGTAATGTTATTCCAATGGTTAGTCTAGACTATTTATAAGAGATTGTCCTAAGAAGAAATGTAAGCAGAAAGAAAATGTGAGAAGTGAGGTGAATGTTGCCACTAAGTTTAGTTATGATCCGAGTGAGGTTTATTGAAAATAAACTCTATTACCACATTAATCTCATTTACATGAATGATTGCTTGATTCTGGTGCATTTTTCATGTTACCGTGCGTATTGTGTTTTGCATGCACAGTGGTTGGGATTACTATTTTAAGATTTGACACTGGGTGTGTTTTCACTTTAGTATGTGCATTAGCAACATGTGTGTCAGCAGGTAACATGGATTATAGAGGTTTGTGAGTGCATTGGTGATTGATCGTATGTAAAGGTGTGGAGAATGACATTTAGCGCCTGTTTGTAGTCCATTTTTTCCAACTAAAACAGAGTAATGTACAATGCTGAATTATTAAAAAAATTGTTGTCCTTTCGACACATTATTTCCCACTTTGAAACAATTACAGCACCTATTACTCTAAAATCTCATTAATGCCATCATTCACCACACCACCTAACCCTTCCATATGGAGGTGGCAATGTGCCGAGCCTCTAAATTTTCATTAGTGCCTGCATTCATCACTCCACCTAACCCTTCTACATAGAGGTGACAATGGGGCTCACGTACGAGCTCGGCTCCTGCTTGTCACGAGCCGAGCTTTACTCTAGGGTAAGCTTAGGTCAGCCCTCGAAGTCATTGCTAGTGGGCTAAGCCGAGCTTCATCTCGCGAGATCGTCCATTTTTCCATTTTTTAAAGATAAACCTTTTTTTAAAAAAACCCCTCCTTCTTTATCCTAGCTGGGACAGACTACTTAAATTTCGAGTATGTGGAATTAAAAATTGTACACAAACAACTTGTTAGGTGTACAATATTTTTTAAAAAATTAAAAAAGTATTATAAAATAACAAATTTTGATTAATATGGTTAAATTAAATATCACTTACTTGATGACGTGCAATTTCGATAAATTTATCTTGTAGTCGAAAATGACTGTCATGTCAGTCCTTCACGCACATTAATGCTTCCAAAATATATTCTTTCAATCGGCTCCTAAACTTGGATAGAACCATCTTTCCTGCACTAAAAAGCAAACCCCGAAGCTACAGTGCTAACCGGTGGTATTAGTAGGTCTTTTCCCATCGTAGAAACCACTTAACATCGTCGTTCGTTCTTCCGTCAGAATTTAATTACTTCTTATGAACTTTTCTTAAGGGTCTCAAACCATGTATAATTATTCTTCTTGTTCTAGACTCCTAAATCTTGTTTGAAGAATCTAATTCTAAAATTTCGCGACAAATAGATTTAACTTTATTAAAATATTGACTTACTGTTTGTTCTCCTTGAGTGATCGAGAGCACCTTGATTTCCAATAATTGCAACCTCAAGTCATTTTTTCTTTGAAAATATAGTGGCTAGTGTGTCTCATGATTCCTTTGGTGTAGTCTTGTCTCTTATATGCTCCAACAATTCTTCCTCAATTGTTGTCTTTATAATGAACATGACCTTACCTACTTTAATTCTCCATTTCTTTAGAGCTCTAGCCTCCTCTGGTGATATCACGTCGCTTCCACCAACTACTTCCCACAAATCTTGCCCTTAGTAATACAACTCCATGCAAGTTTGCCATGTGGTGTAATTTTGACTATTGAGCTTCTTTACTCTGCCTACTGTTTGTAGGTCACCCATCGTGACTTGATTTACTTCCTCGTAATCAAGCAAGTTTTAATAAAGCTTCACAATCTCGTTTTGTGCAAGAACACCCGATGCTCAAACATTCGTCACCGACTGCCCTGCTCTGATACCAAATTAATGAGTTTAAAGACCAAATGAAATTGATTTTATTAACAAAAATATTTTTAAAAACCAATCACACACCTCACAATTATATTAAATGAAGCACCAAAAATGTGTTCCCACTCTTTCACTCACTATCTCTAATATATATGATGTCTCTCTCTCGTGCACACTCTCTCTAATTCTCTGCACTATTTCTCAGACACAGACAATACACACAACTAAACCATATTAATACTAGACTATGTCGGTGGGAGAAGTTTGAACAAAATTCTAGATAATCTAATGAATTTATTATAAGGTATCCTCTTGGAATGCCTTAGAATGGCAGTAGCTGCATCCCAAATATTTTTCCAGATCTTTCTTGTACCATTGCTTATAGATTAAGGAAATTTCTAGATCATATAAGTGTTAATGTTATGCCCTAGATCCAATCGATTTAGATTGTAAACACTTTAATATGTTTAATGCATTTTTCTGGCAAGATCTATTATTTATTTAAATTACTTCTCTAACGAATTATATTAAATAATAAAGTCCATAGATTTAAGTCTTTGCAATTTGTTAATTATAAGGAGTTGTTATTGTGAGATACAAATTACTATATGACTGAATCTTAAGTCATCCGTTGTTGTAAGTAATAATGAGATACGGATATCGTTATTATGGATAAGCCATCACGTGTTACATTTCTTACTTGAGAAGTAAGTAGCTGATCTCACAAGCTAAAGTGTGGTGACACTTGAATAAACACGTTGATGTTTTGTTATAGAACAAAACATTGGAAACCCGTCGGAGATTCCACATGGAAAAAAAATCTGAGTGTCAGTGGTTAATCTCTAACGTTCGGTAGTGGAATTGGTCATTTGACTTGAGGTCATCATAATGCCTTATATGAGGACGGTCATATTTTGGTGATGTTGGATGTTGCTTTGCCAATGGTTGCTAATACAGCATCGTTCGGGTATGTCAAAAATCATATGAAGGTTGTGAATGATCAATAGATGATTCATCACTCTTAGATAGTAAGAGATTATGATCTACATTTTATCTAGTTAAGTTGATAATGAAATCATTGGCCAAGGTGAACTCATAAGTCGAAAATGAGTTTTCGACTTACATTGACTTAATAGTGGGATAAAAGATATGATCGATAATTGAGATTGACACACATCCATATCTCGTAATTGATTAGATCATATTGATGAAAGAATTATAGTTTCACGGTAAACGAACAAGTTTGGTTTTGTCATACCACATGACATTTTTCGTCACATGTATTACCCTGACACATTTCTAGATGTCAATCTGAGACGACGGA